>CAWVNZ010002481.1:0-52297 GCA_963930735.1 Dioctria linearis | reverse complement strand
TATTGCCTTTTCTATAGTAAACTTTTCAAAATTTAATTTTCTATTGTCGCAAATTTTAATTGCGCCAGGGATTGCCTTTTCTATAGTAAATTTTTCAAAAACTAATTTTTTAGTGTCGCAAATTTTAATTACGCCAGGAATTGCCTTTTCTATAGTAAATTATTCAAAAAAGAATTATTTACTGTCGCAAGTTTTAATTGCGCCAGGGATTGCCTTTTCTACAGTAAATTTTTCAAAAAGTAATTTTTTACTGTCGCAAATTTTAATTGCGCCAGGGATTGACTTTTCTACAGTAAATTTTTCAAAAAATAATATTATACTGTCGCAAATTTTAATTGCGCCAAGGATTGCCTTTTCTACAGTAAATTTTTCAAAAAATAATTTTTTACTGTCGCAAATTTTAATTGCGCCAGGGATTGCCTTTTCTATAGTAAATTTTTCATAACCTAATTTTTTACTGTCGCAAATTTTAATTACGCCAAGGATTGCCCCTTTCTATAGTAAATTATTCAAAGAATAATTTTCTACTGTCGCAAATTTTAATTGCGTCAGGGATTGCCTTTTCTATAGTAAATTTTTCAAAAAATAATTTTTTACTGTCGGAAATTTTAAATACGCCAGGGATTGCCTTTTCTACAGTAAATTTTTCAAAAAATAATTTTTTACTGTCGCAAATTTTAATTACGCCAGGGATTGCCTTTTCTACAGTAAATTTTTCAAAAATAATTTTGTACTGTCGCAAATTTAAATTACGCCAGGGATTGCTTATTCTATAGTAAATTTTTCAAAATTTAATTTTATACTGTCGCAAATTTTAATTGCGCCAAGGATTGCCTTTTCTACAGTAAATTTTTCAAAAAGTAATTTTTTACTGTCGCAAATTTTAATTGCGCCAGGGATTGCCTTTTCTATAGTAAATTTTTCAAAAAATAATTTTTTACTGTCGAAAATTTTAATTACGCCAGGGATTGCCTTTTCTATAGTAAATTTTTTTACAAATTAATTTTTTACTGTCGCAAATTTTAATTGCGCCAGGGATTGCCTTTTCTACAGTAAATCTTTCAAAAAATAATTTTTTACTGTCGCAAATTTTAAATACGCCACGGATTGCCTTTTCTATAGTAAATTTTGCAAAAAATAATTTTTTACTGTCGCAAATTTTAATTGCGCCAGGGATTGCCTTTTTATAGTAAATTATTCAAAAAATAATTTTTTACTGTCGCAAGTTTTAATTGCGCCAGGGATTGCCTTTTCTACAGTAAATTTTGCAAAAAATAATTTTTTACTGTCGCAAATTTTAATTGCGCCAGGGATTGCTTTTTCTATAGTAAATTTTTCAAAAAAATAATTTTATACTGTCGCAAATTTTAAATACGCCAGGGATTGCCTTTTCTATAGTAAATTTTTCAAAAAATAATTTTTTACTGTCGCAAATTTTAATTACGCCAGGGATTGCCTTTTCTACAGTAAATTTTTCAAAAACTAATTTTATACTGTCGCAAATTTTAATTACGCCAGGGATTGCCTTTTCTATAGAAAATTTTTCACAAATTAATTTTTTACTGTCTCAAATTTTAAATACGCCAGGGATTGCCTTTTCTATAGTAAATTTTTCAAAAAATAATTTTTTACTGTTGCAAATTTTAAATCCGCCAGGGATTGCCTTTTCTATAGTAAATTATTCAAAAAATAATTTTCTACTGTCGCAAATTTTAAATACGCCAGGGAATGCCTTTTCTATAGTAAATTTTTCAAAAATTAATTTTTGCTGTCGCAAATTTTAATTGCGCCAGGGATTGCCTTTTCTATAGTAAATTTTTCACAAATTAGTTTTTTACTGTCGCAAATTTTAATTGGGCCAGGGATTGCCTTTTCTACAGATAATTTTTCAAAAAATAATTTTTTACTGTCGCAAATTTTAATTACGCCAGGGATTGCCTTTTCTATAGTAAATTTTTCAAAAAATAATTTTTTACTGTCGCATATTTTAAGTACGCCAGGGATTGCCTTTTCTATAGTAAATTTTTCAAAAATAAAATTTTATACTGTCGCTAATTTTAAATACGCCAGGGATTGCCTTTTCTATAGTAAATTTTTCAAAAATAATTTTTTACTGTCGCAAATTTTAATTACGCCAGGGATTGCCTCTTCTATAGCAAATTTTGCAAAAAATAATTTTTTACTGTCGCAAATTTTAATTGCGCCAGGGATTGCCTTTTCTACAGTAAATTTTTCAAAAAATAATTTTTTACTGTCGCAAATTTTAATTACGCCAGGGATTGCCTTTTCTATAGTAAATTTTTCAAAAAATAATTTTTTCCTGTCGCAAATTTTAATTACGCCAGGAATTGCCTTTTCTACAGTAAATTTTTCAAAAAATAACTTTTTACTGTCGCAAATTTTAATTACGCCAGGGATTGCCTTTTCTACAGTAAATTTTTCAAAAAATAATTTTATACTGTCGCAAATTTTAATTGCGCCAGTGATTGCCTTTTCTATAGTAAATTTTTCAAAAATTAATTTTTTACTGTCGCAAATTTTAATTACGCCAGGGATTGCCTTTTCTATAGTAAATTTTTCAAAAAATAATTTTCTACTGTCGCAAATTTTAATTGCGCCAGGGATTGCCTTTTCTACAGTAAATTTTTCAAAAAATAATTTTTTACTGTCGCAAATTTTAATTACGACAGGGATTGCCTTTTCTATAGTAAATTTTTCATAAATTAATTTTTTGCTGTCGCAAATTTTAATTTCGCCATGGATTGCCTTTTCTATAGTAAATTTTTCAAAAAATAATTTTTTACTGTCGCAAATTTTAATTGCGCCAGGGATTGCCTCATCTATAGTAAACTTTTCAAAATTTAATTTTCTACTGTCGCAAATTTTAATTGCGCCAGGGATTGCCTTTTCTATAGTAAATTTTTCAAAAACTAATTTTTTAGTGTCGGAAATTTTAATTACGCCAGGGATTGCCTTTTCTATAGTAAATTATTCAAAAAATAATTATTTACTGTCGCAAGTTTTAATTGCGCCAGGGATTGCCTTTTCTACAGTAAATTTTTCAAAAAGTAATTTTTTACTGTCGCAAATTTTAATTGCGCCAGGGATTGCCTTTTCTACAGTAAATTTTTCAAAAAATAATATTATACTGTCGCAAATTTTAATTGCGCCAAGGATTGCCTTTTCTACAGTAAATTTTTCAAAAAATAATTTTTTACTGTCGCAAATTTTAATTGCGCCAGGGATTGCCTTTTCTACAGTAAATCTTTCAAAAAATAATTTTTTACTGTCGCAAATTTTAAATACGCCACGGATTGCCTTTTCTATATTAAATTTTGCAAAAAATAATTTTTTACTGTCGCAAATTTTAATTGCGCCAGGGATTGCCTTTTTTATAGTAAATTATTCAAAAAATAATTTTTTACTGTCGCAAGTTTTAATTGCGCCAGGGATTGCCTTTTCTACAGTAGATTTTGCAAAAAATTATTTTTTACTGTCGCAAATTTTAATTGCGCCAGGGATTGCTTTTTCTATAGTAAATTTTTCAAAAAAATAATTTTATACTGTCGCAAATTTTAAATACGACAGGGATTGCCTTTTCTATAGTAAATTTTTCAAAAAATAATTTTTTACTGTCGCAAATTTTAATTGCGCCAGGGATTGCCTTTTCTACAGTAAATTTTTCAAAAACTAATTTTATACTGTCGCAAATTTTAACTACGCCAGGGATTGCCTTTTCTATAGTAAATGTTTCACAAATTAATTTTTTACTGTCTCAAATTTTAAATACGCCAGGTATTGCCTTTTCTATAGTAAATTTTTCAAAAAATAATTTTTTACTGTTGCAAATTTTAAATCCGCCAGGGATTACCTTTTCTATAGTAAATTATTCAAAAAATAATTTTCTACTGTCGCAAATTTTAAATACGCCAGGGATTGCCTTTTCTATAGTAAATTTTTCAAAAGTTAATTTTTGCTGTCGCAAATTTTAATTGCGCCAGGGATTGCCTTTTCTATAGTAAATTTTTCACAAATTAGTTTTTTACTGTCGCAAATTTTAATTGGGCCAGGGATTGCCTTTTCTACAGTAAATTTTTCAAAAAATAATTTTTTACTGTCGCAAATTTTAATTACGCCAGGGATTGCCTTTACTATAGTAAATTTTTCAAAAAATAATTTTTTACTGTCGCATATTTTAAGTACGCCAGGGATTGCCTTTTCTATAGTAAATTTTTCAAAAATAAAATTTTATACTGTCGCTAATTTTAAATACGCCAGGGATTGCCTATTCTATAGTAAATTTTTCAAAAATAATTTTTTACTGTCGCAAATTTTAATTACGCCAGGGATTGCCTCTTCTATAGCAAATTTTGCAAAAAATAATTTTTTACTGTCGCAAATTTTAATTGCGCCAGGGATTGCCTTTTCTACAGTAAATTTTTCAAAAAATAATTTTTTACTGTCGCAAATTTTAATTACGCCAGGGATTGCCTTTTCTATAGTAAATTTTTCAAAAAATAATTTTTTACTGTCGCAAATTTTAATTACGCCAGGGATTGCCTCTTCTATAGTAAATTTTGCAAAAAATAATTTTTTATTGTCGCAAATTTTAATTGCGCCAGGGATTGCCTTTTCTACAGTAAATTTTTCAAAAAATAATTTTTTACTGTCGCAAATTTTAATTACGCCAGGGATTGCCTTTTCTATAGTAAATTTTTCAAAAATTAGTTTTTTACTGTCGCAAATTTTAAATCCGCCAGGGATTGCCTTTTCTACAGTAAATTTTTCAAAAAATAATTTTTTACTGTCGCAAATTTTAATTACGCCAGGGATTGCCTTTTCTATAGTAAATTTTTCAAAATTTAATTTTATACTGTCGCAAATTTCTATTGCACCAGGGATTGCCATTTCTACAGTAAATTTTTCAAAAAATAATTTTTTACTGTCGCAAATTTTAAATACGCAAGGGATTGTCTTTTCTATAGTAAACTTTTCAAAAATTAATTTTTTACTGTCGCAAATTTTAAATACGCCAGGGATTGCCTTTTCTTTAGTAAATTATTGAAAAAATAATTTTTTACTGTCGCAAATTTTAATTGCGGCAGGGATTGAATTTTCTACAGTAAATTTATCAAAAAATAATTTTTTACTGTCGCAAATTTTAACTACGCCAGGGATTGCCTTTTCTATAGTAAATTATTCAAAAAATAATTTTTTACTGTCGCAAATTTTAAATACGCCATGGATTGCTTTTTCTATAGTAAATTATTCAAAAAATAATTTTTTAATGTCGCAAATTTTAAATACGCCAGGGATTGCCTTTTCTATAGTAAATTATTCAAAAAATAATTTTTTACTGTCGCAAATTTTAATTACGCCAGGGATTGCCTTTTCTATAGTAAATTTTTCACAAATTCATTTTTTACTGTCGCAAATTTTAAATACGCCAGGGATTGCCTTTTCTATAGTAAATTTTTCAAAAATTAATTTTTTACTGTCGCAAAATTTAAATACGCCAGGGATTGTCTTTTCTATAGTAAATTTTTCAAAAATTAATTTTTTTGCTGTCGCAAATTTTAAATACGCCAGGGATTGCCTTTTCTATAGTAAATTATTCAAAAATTAATTTTTTACTGTCGCAAATTTTAAATACGCCAGGGATTGCCTTTTCTGTAGTAAATTATTCAAAAACTAATTTTTTACTGTCGCAAATTTTAATTGCGCCAGGGATTGCCTTTTCTAAAGTAAATTTTTCAAAAGTAATTTTTTATTGTCGCAAATTTTAATTGCGCCAGGGATTGCCTTTTCTACAGTAAATTTTTCAAAAAATAATTTTTTACTGTCGCAAATTTTAATTACGCCAGGGAATGCCTTTTCTACAGTAAATTTATCAAAAAATAATTTTCTACTGTCGCAAATTTTAATTGCGCCAGGGATTGCATTTTCTATAGTAAATTTTTCAAAAATTAATTTTATACTGTCGCAAATTTTAAATGCCCCAGGGATTGTCTTTTCTATAGTAAATTTTTCAAAAATTAATTTTTTACTGACGCAAATTTTAATTGCGCCAGGGATTGCCTTTTCTACAGTAAATTTTTCAAAAAATAATTTTTTACTGTCGCAAATTTTAATTACGCCAGGGAATGCCTTTTCTACAGTAAATTTTTCAAAAAATAATTTTCTACTGTCGCAAATTTTAATTGCGCCAGGGATTGCCTTTTCTACAGTAAATTTTTCAAAAAATAATTTTCGACTGTCGCAAATTTTAATTGCGCTAGGGATTGCCTTTTCTACAGTAAATTTTTCAAAAAATAATTTTTTACTGTCGCAAATTTTAATTACGCCGGGGATTGCCTTTTCTACAGTAAATTTTTCAAAAAATAATTTTCTACTGTCGCAATTTTTAATTGCGCCAGGGATTGCCTTTTCTATAGTAAATTTTTCAAAAAATCATTTTCTACTGTCGCAAATTTTAATTGCGCCAGGGATTGCCTTTTCTATAGTAAATTATTCAAAAAATAATATTTTACTGTCGCAAATTTTAATTACGCCAGGGATTGCCTTTTATATAGTAAATTTTTCAAAAATTAATTTTTTACTGTCGCAAATTTTAATTGCGCCAGGGATTGCCTTTTCTACAGTAAATTTTTCAAAAAACAATTTTTTACTGTCGCAAATTTTAATTACGCCAGGGATTGCCTTTTCTATAGTAAATTATTCAAAAAATGATTTTTTACTGTCGCAAATTTTAATTGCGCCAGGGATTGCCTTTTCTACAGTAAATTTTTCAAAAAATAATTTTCTACTGTCGCAAATTTTAATTGCGCCAGGGACTGCCTTTTCTACAGTAAATTTTTCAAAAAATAATTTTTTACTGTCGCAAATTTTTATTACGCCAGGGATTGCCTTTTCTATAGTAAATTTTTCAAAATTTAATTTTATACTGTCGCAAATTTTAATTACGCCAGGGATTGCCTTTTCTATAGTAAATTTTTCAAAAATTAATTTTTTACTGTCGGAAATTTTAAATACGCCAGGGATTGCCTCTTCTATAGTAAATTTTGCAAAAAATAATTTTTTACTGCCGTAAATTTTAACTGAGCCAGGGATTGCCTTTTCTACAGTAAATTTTTCAAAAAATAATTTTTTACCGTCGCAAATTTTAATTACGCCAGGGATTGCCTTTTCTATAGTAAATTATTCAAAAAATAATTTTTTACTGTCGCAAATTTTAATTGCGCCAGGGATTGCCTTTTCCACAGTAAATTTTTCAAAAATTAATTCTCTATTGTCGCAAATTTTAATTGCGCCAGGGATTGCCTTTTCTAAAGTAAATTTTTCAAAATATAATTTTCTACTGTCGCAAATTTTAATTGCGCCAGGGATTGCCTTTTCTACAGTAAATTTTTCAAAAAATAATTTTTTACTGTCGCAAATTTTAATTACGCCGGGGATTGCCTTTTCTACAGTAAATTTTTCAAAAAATAATTTTTTACTGTCAGAAGTTTTAATTGCGCCAGAGATTGCCTTTTCTATAGTAAATTTTTCAAAATTTAATTTTATACTGTCGCAAATTTTAAATACGCCAGGGATTGCCTTTTCTATAGTAAATTTTTCAAAAACTAATTTTCTACTGTCGCAAATTTTAATTGCGCCAGGGATTGCCTTTTCTATAGTAAATTTTTCAAAAATTAATTTTATACTGTCGCAAATTTTAAAAACGCCAGGGATTTTCTTTTCTATAGTAAATTTTTCAAAAATTAATTTTTTACTGTCGCAAAATTTTAAATACGCCAGGGATTGCCTTTTCTATAGTAAATTTTTCAAAAATTAATTTCTTACTGTCGCAAATTTTAAATACGCCAGTGATTGCCTTTTCTATAGTAAATTATTCAAAAATTAATTTTTTACTGTCGCAAATTTTAATTGCGCCAGGGATTGCCTTTTCTACAGTAAATTTTTCAAAAAATAATTTTTTACTGTCGGAAGTTTTAATTGCGCCAGGGATTCCTTTTCTATAGTAAATTATTCAAAAAATAATTTTTTACTGTCGCAAATTTTAAATACGCCAGTGATTGCCTTTTCTATAGTAAATTATTCAAAAACTAATTTTTTACTGTCGCAAATTTTAATTGCGCCAGGGATTGCCTTTTCTATAGAAAATTTTTCAAAAAATAATTTTTTACTGTCAGAAGTTTTAATTGCGCCAGGGATTGCCTTTTCAATAGTAAATTTTTCAAAAATTAATTTCTTACTGTCGCAAATTTTAAATACGCCAGTGATTGCCTTTTCTATATTAAATTTTTCAAAAATTAATTTTTTACTGTCGCAAATTTTAAATACGCCAGGGATTGCCTTTTCTATAGTAAATTTTTCAAAAATTAATTTCTTACTGTCGCAAATTTTAAATACGCCAGTGATTGCCTTTTCTATAGTAAATTTTTCAAAATTTAATTTTATACTGTCGCAAATTTTAATTGCGCCAGGGATTGCCTTTTCTATAGTAAATTTTGCAAGAAATATTTTCTACTGTCGCAAATTTTAATTGCGCCAGGGATTGCCTTTTCTATAGTAAATTTTTCAAAAAATAATTTTTTACTGTCGAAAATTTTAATTACGCCAGGGATTGCCTTTTCTATAGTAAATTTTTTTACAAATTAATTTTTTACTGTCGCAAATTTTAATTGCGCCAGGGATTGCCTTTTCTACAGTAAATCTTTCAAAAAATAATTTTTTACTGTCGCAAATTTTAAATACGCCACGGATTGCCTTTTCTATAGTAAATTTTGCAAAAAATAATTTTTTACTGTCGCAAATTTTAATTGCGCCAGGGATTGCCTTTTTATAGTAAATTATTCAAAAAATAATTTTTTACTGTCGCAAGTTTTAATTGCGCCAGGGATTGCCTTTTCTACAGTAAATTTTGCAAAAAATAATTTTTTACTGTCGCAAATTTTAATTGCACCAGGGATTGCTTTTTCTATAGTAAATTTTTCAAAAAAATAATTTTATACTGTCGCAAATTTTAAATACGCCAGGGATTGCCTTTTCTATAGTAAATTTTTCAAAAAATAATTTTTTACTGTCGCAAATTTTAATTACGCCAGGGATTGCCTTTTCTACAGTAAATTTTTCAAAAACTAATTTTATACTGTCGCAAATTTTAATTACGCCAGGGATTGCCTTTTCTATAGAAAATTTTTCACAAATTAATTTTTTACTGTCTCAAATTTTAAATACGCCAGGGATTGCCTTTTCTATAGTAAATTTTTCAAAAAATAATTTTTTACTGTTGCAAATTTTAAATCCGCCAGGGATTGCCTTTTCTATAGTAAATTATTCAAAAAATAATTTTCTACTGTCGCAAATTTTAAATACGCCAGGGAATGCCTTTTCTATAGTAAATTTTTCAAAAATTAATTTTTGCTGTCGCAAATTTTAATTGCGCCAGGGATTGCCTTTTCTATAGTAAATTTTTCACAAATTAGTTTTTTACTGTCGCAAATTTTAATTGGGCCAGGGATTGCCTTTTCTACAGAAAATTTTTCAAAAAATAATTTTTTACTGTCGCAAATTTTAATTACGCCAGGGATTGCCTTTTCTATAGTAAATTTTTCAAAAAATAATTTTTTACTGTCGCATATTTTAAGTACGCCAGGGATTGCCTTTTCTATAGTAAATTTTTCAAAAATAAAATTTTATACTGTCGCTAATTTTAAATACGCCAGGGATTGCCTTTTCTATAGTAAATTTTTCAAAAATAATTTTTTACTGTCGCAAATTTTAATTACGCCAGGGATTGCCTCTTCTATAGCAAATTTTGCAAAAAATAATTTTTTACTGTCGCAAATTTTAATTGCGCCAGGGATTGCCTTTTCTACAGTAAATTTTTCAAAAAATAATTTTTTACTGTCGCAAATTTTAATTACGCCAGGGATTGCCTTTTCTATAGTAAATTTTTCAAAAAATAATTTTTTCCTGTCGCAAATTTTAATTACGCCAGGAATTGCCTTTTCTACAGTAAATTTTTCAAAAAATAACTTTTTACTGTCGCAAATTTTAATTACGCCAGGGATTGCCTTTTCTACAGTAAATTTTTCAAAAAATAATTTTATACTGTCGCAAATTTTAATTGCGCCAGTGATTGCCTTTTCTATAGTAAATTTTTCAAAAATTAATTTTTTACTGTCGCAAATTTTAATTACGCCAGGGATTGCCTTTTCTATAGTAAATTTTTCAAAAAATAATTTTCTACTGTCGCAAATTTTAATTGCGCCAGGGATTGCCTTTTCTACAGTAAATTTTTCAAAAAATAATTTTTTACTGTCGCAAATTTTAATTACGACAGGGATTGCCTTTTCTATAGTAAATTTTTCATAAATTAATTTTTTGCTGTCGCAAATTTTAATTTCGCCATGGATTGCCTTTTCTATAGTAAATTTTTCAAAAAATAATTTTTTACTGTCGCAAATTTTAATTGCGCCAGGGATTGCCTCATCTATAGTAAACTTTTCAAAATTTAATTTTCTACTGTCGCAAATTTTAATTGCGCCAGGGATTGCCTTTTCTA
The DNA here is from genome assembly GCA_963930735.1 of Dioctria linearis. Classification (NCBI taxonomy): domain Eukaryota; kingdom Metazoa; phylum Arthropoda; class Insecta; order Diptera; family Asilidae; genus Dioctria; species Dioctria linearis. The sequence continues at coordinate 41,727 of CAWVNZ010002481.1, read as the reverse complement.
TAGTAAATTTTTCAAAAACTAATTTTTTAGTGTCGGAAATTTTAATTACGCCAGGGATTGCCTTTTCTATAGTAAATTATTCAAAAAATAATTATTTACTGTCGCAAGTTTTAATTGCGCCAGGGATTGCCTTTTCTACAGTAAATTTTTCAAAAAGTAATTTTTTTACTGTCGCAAATTTTAATTGCGCCAGGGATTGCCTTTTCTACAGTAAATTTTTCAAAAAATAATATTATACTGTCGCAAATTTTAATTGCGCCAAGGATTGCCTTTTCTACAGTAAATTTTTCAAAAAATAATTTTTTACTGTCGCAAATTTTAATTGCGCCAGGGATTGCCTTTTCTACAGTAAATCTTTCAAAAATAATTTTTTACTGTCGCAAATTTTAAATACGCCACGGATTGCCTTTTCTATATTAAATTTTGCAAAAAATAATTTTTTACTGTCGCAAATTTTAATTGCGCCAGGGATTGCCTTTTTTATAGTAAATTATTCAAAAAATAATTTTTTACTGTCGCAAGTTTTAATTGCGCCAGGGATTGCCTTTTCTACAGTAGATTTTGCAAAAAATTATTTTTTACTGTCGCAAATTTTAATTGCGCAGGGATTGCTTTTTCTATAGTAAATTTTTCAAAAAAATAATTTTATACTGTCGCAAATTTTAAATACGACAGGGATTGCCTTTTCTATAGTAAATTTTTCAAAAAATAATTTTTTACTGTCGCAAATTTTAATTGCGCCAGGGATTGCCTTTTCTACAGTAAATTTTTCAAAAACTAATTTTATACTGTCGCAAATTTTAACTACGCCAGGGATTGCCTTTTCTATAGTAAATGTTTCACAAATTAATTTTTTACTGTCTCAAATTTTAAATACGCCAGGTATTGCCTTTTCTATAGTAAATTTTTCAAAAAATAATTTTTTACTGTTGCAAATTTTAAATCCGCCAGGGATTACCTTTTCTATAGTAAATTATTCAAAAAATAATTTTCTACTGTCGCAAATTTTAAATACGCCAGGGATTGCCTTTTCTATAGTAAATTTTTCAAAAGTTAATTTTTGCTGTCGCAAATTTTAATTGCGCCAGGGATTGCCTTTTCTATAGTAAATTTTTCACAAATTAGTTTTTTACTGTCGCAAATTTTAATTGGGCCAGGGATTGCCTTTTCTACAGTAAATTTTTCAAAAAATAATTTTTTACTGTCGCAAATTTTAATTACGCCAGGGATTGCCTTTACTATAGTAAATTTTTCAAAAATAATTTTTTACTGTCGCATATTTTAAGTACGCCAGGGATTGCCTTTTCTATAGTAAATTTTTCAAAAATAAAATTTTATACTGTCGCTAATTTTAAATACGCCAGGGATTGCCTATTCTATAGTAAATTTTTCAAAAATAATTTTTTACTGTCGCAAATTTTAATTACGCCAGGGATTGCCTCTTCTATAGCAAATTTTGCAAAAAAATAATTTTTTACTGTCGCAAATTTTAATTGCGCCAGGGATTGCCTTTTCTACAGTAAATTTTTCAAAAAATAATTTTTTACTGTCGCAAATTTTAATTACGCCAGGGATTGCCTTTTCTATAGTAAATTTTTCAAAAAATAATTTTTTACTGTCGCAAATTTTAATTACGCCAGGGATTGCCTCTTCTATAGTAAATTTTGCAAAAAATAATTTTTTATTGTCGCAAATTTTAATTGCGCCAGGGATTGCCTTTTCTACAGTAAATTTTTCAAAAAATAATTTTTTACTGTCGCAAATTTTAATTACGCCAGGGATTGCCTTTTCTATAGTAAATTTTTCAAAATTAGTTTTTTTACTGTCGCAAATTTTAAATCCGCCAGGGATTGCCTTTTCTACAGTAAATTTTTCAAAAAATAATTTTTTACTGTCGCAAATTTTAATTACGCCAGGGATTGCCTTTTCTATAGTAAATTTTTCAAAATTTAATTTTATACTGTCGCAAATTTCTATTGCACCAGGGATTGCCATTTCTACAGTAAATTTTTCAAAAAAATAATTTTTTACTGTCGCAAATTTTAAATACGCAAGGGATTGTCTTTTCTATAGTAAACTTTTCAAAATTATTTTTTACTGTCGCAAATTTTAAATACGCCAGGGATTGCCTTTTCTTTAGTAAATTATTGAAAAAATAATTTTTTACTGTCGCAAATTTAATTGCGGCAGGGATTGAATTTTCTACAGTAAATTTATCAAAAAATAATTTTTTACTGTCGCAAATTTTAACTACGCCAGGGATTGCCTTTTCTATAGTAAATTATTCAAAAAATAATTTTTTACTGTCGCAAATTTTAAATACGCCATGGATTGCTTTTTCTATAGTAAATTATTCAAAAAATAATTTTTTAATGTCGCAAATTTTAAATACGCCAGGGATTGCCTTTTCTATAGTAAATTATTCAAAAAATAATTTTTTACTGTCGCAAATTTTAATTACGCCAGGGATTGCCTTTTCTATAGTAAATTTTTCACAAATTCATTTTTTACTGTCGCAAATTTTAAATACGCCAGGGATTGCCTTTTCTATAGTAAATTTTTCAAAATTAATTTTTTACTGTCGCAAAATTTAAATACGCCAGGGATTGTCTTTTCTATAGTAAATTTTTCAAAAATTAATTTTTTTGCTGTCGCAAATTTTAAATACGCCAGGGATTGCCTTTTCTATAGTAAATTATTCAAAAATTAATTTTTTACTGTCGCAAATTTTAAATACGCCAGGGATTGCCTTTTCTGTAGTAAATTATTCAAAAACTAATTTTTTACTGTCGCAAATTTTAATTGCGCCAGGGATTGCCTTTTCTAAAGTAAATTTTTCAAAAGTAATTTTTTATTGTCGCAAATTTTAATTGCGCCAGGGATTGCCTTTTCTACAGTAAATTTTTCAAAAAATAATTTTTTACTGTCGCAAATTTTAATTACGCCAGGGAATGCCTTTTCTACAGTAAATTTATCAAAAAATAATTTTCTACTGTCGCAAATTTTAATTGCGCCAGGATTGCATTTTCTATAGTAAATTTTTCAAAAATTAATTTTATACTGTCGCAAATTTTAAATGCCCCAGGGATTGTCTTTTCTATAGTAAATTTTTCAAAAATTAATTTTTTACTGACGCAAATTTTAATTGCGCCAGGGATTGCCTTTTCTACAGTAAATTTTTCAAAAAATAATTTTTTACTGTCGCAAATTTTAATTACGCCAGGGAATGCCTTTTCTACAGTAAATTTTTCAAAAAATAATTTTCTACTGTCGCAAATTTTAATTGCGCCAGGGATTGCCTTTTCTACAGTAAATTTTTCAAAAAATAATTTTCGACTGTCGCAAATTTTAATTGCGCTAGGGATTGCCTTTTCTACAGTAAATTTTTCAAAAAATAATTTTTTACTGTCGCAAATTTTAATTACGCCGGGGATTGCTTTTCTACAGTAAATTTTTCAAAAAATAATTTTCTACTGTCGCAATTTTTAATTGCGCCAGGGATTGCCTTTTCTATAGTAAATTTTTCAAAAAATCATTTTCTACTGTCGCAAATTTTAATTGCGCCAGGGATTGCCTTTTCTATAGTAAATTATTCAAAAAATAATATTTTACTGTCGCAAATTTTAATTACGCCAGGGATTGCCTTTTATATAGTAAATTTTTCAAAATTAATTTTTACTGTCGCAAATTTTAATTGCGCCAGGGATTGCCTTTTCTACAGTAAATTTTTCAAAAAACAATTTTTTACTGTCGCAAATTTTAATTACGCCAGGGATTGCCTTTTCTATAGTAAATTATTCAAAAAATGATTTTTACTGTCGCAAATTTTAATTGCGCCAGGGATTGCCTTTTCTACAGTAAATTTTTCAAAAAATAATTTTCTACTGTCGCAAATTTTAATTGCGCCAGGGACTGCCTTTTCTACAGTAAATTTTTCAAAAAATAATTTTTTACTGTCGCAAATTTTTATTACGCCAGGGATTGCCTTTTCTATAGTAAATTTTTCAAATTTAATTTTATACTGTCGCAAATTTTAATTACGCCAGGGATTGCCTTTTCTATAGTAAATTTTTCAAAATTAATTTTTTACTGTCGGAAATTTTAAATACGCCAGGGATTGCCTCTTCTATAGTAAATTTTGCAAAAAATAATTTTTTACTGCCGTAAATTTTAACTGAGCCAGGGATTGCCTTTTCTACAGTAAATTTTTCAAAAAATAATTTTTTACCGTCGCAAATTTTAATTACGCCAGGGATTGCCTTTTCTATAGTAAATTATTCAAAAAATAATTTTTTACTGTCGCAAATTTTAATTGCGCCAGGATTGCCTTTTCCACAGTAAATTTTTCAAAAATTAATTCTCTATTGTCGCAAATTTTAATTGCGCCAGGGATTGCCTTTTCTAAAGTAAATTTTTCAAAATATAATTTTCTACTGTCGCAAATTTTAATTGCGCCAGGGATTGCCTTTTCTACAGTAAATTTTTCAAAAAATAATTTTTTACTGTCGCAAATTTTAATTACGCCGGGGATTGCCTTTTCTACAGTAAATTTTTCAAAAATAATTTTTTACTGTCAGAAGTTTTAATTGCGCCAGAGATTGCCTTTTCTATAGTAAATTTTTCAAAATTTAATTTTATACTGTCGCAAATTTTAAATACGCCAGGGATTGCCTTTTCTATAGTAAATTTTTCAAAAAACTAATTTTCTACTGTCGCAAATTTTAATTGCGCCAGGGATTGCCTTTTCTATAGTAAATTTTTCAAAATTAATTTTATACTGTCGCAAATTTTAAAAACGCCAGGGATTTTCTTTTCTATAGTAAATTTTTCAAAAATTAATTTTTTACTGTCGCAAAATTTTAAATACGCCAGGGATTGCCTTTTCTATAGTAAATTTTTCAAAAATTAATTTCTTACTGTCGCAAATTTTAAATACGCCAGTGATTGCCTTTTCTATAGTAAATTATTCAAAAATTAATTTTTTACTGTCGCAAATTTTAATTGCGCCAGGGATTGCCTTTTCTACAGTAAATTTTTCAAAAAATAATTTTTTACTGTCGGAAGTTTTAATTGCGCCAGGGATTCCTTTTCTATAGTAAATTATTCAAAAAATAATTTTTTACTGTCGCAAATTTTAAATACGCCAGTGATTGCCTTTTCTATAGTAAATTATTCAAAAACTAATTTTTTACTGTCGCAAATTTTAATTGCGCCAGGGATTGCCTTTTCTATAGAAAATTTTTCAAAAAATAATTTTTTACTGTCAGAAGTTTTAATTGCGCCAGGGATTGCCTTTTCAATAGTAAATTTTTCAAAAATTAATTTCTTACTGTCGCAAATTTTAAATACGCCAGTGATTGCCTTTTCTATATTAAATTTTTCAAAAATTAATTTTTTACTGTCGCAAATTTTAAATACGCCAGGGATTGCCTTTTCTATAGTAATTTTTCAAAAATTAATTTCTTACTGTCGCAAATTTTAAATACGCCAGTGATTGCCTTTTCTATAGTAAATTTTTCAAAATTTAATTTTATACTGTCGCAAATTTTAATTGCGCCAGGGATTGCCTTTTCTATAGTAAATTTTGCAAGAAATATTTTCTACTGTCGCAAATTTTAATTGCGCCAGGGATTGCCTTTTCTATAGTAAATTTTTCAAAAACTAATTTTTTACTGTCGCAAGTTTTAATTACGCCAGGGATTGCCTTTTCTATAGTAAATTTTTCAAAAATTAATTTTTTACTGTCACAAATTTTAAATACGCCAGGGATTGCCTTTTCTATAGTAAATTTTTCAAAATTAATTTTTTACTGTCGCAAATTTTAAATACGCCAGGGATTGCCTTTTCTATAGTAAATTATTCAAAAACTAATTTTTTACTTTCGCAAATTTTAATTGCGCCAGGGATTGCCTTTTCTACAGTAAATTTTTCAAAAAACAATTTTTTACTGTCGCAAATTTTAATTACGCCAGGGATTGCCTTTTCTATAGTAAATTATTCAAAAAATGATTTTTTACTGTCGCAAATTTTAATTGCGCCAGGGATTGCCTTTTCTACAGTAAATTTTTCAAAAATAATTTTCTACTGTCGCAAATTTTTATTGCGCCAGGGATTGCCTTTTCTACAGTAAATTTTTCAAAAAATAATTTTTTACTCTCGCAAATTTTTATTACGCCAGGGATTGCCTTTTCTATAGTAAATTTTTCAAAATTTAATTTTATACTGTCGCAAATTTTAATTACGCCAGGGATTGCCTTTTCTATAGTAAATTTTTCAAAAATTAATTTTTTACTGTCGGAAATTTTAAATACGCCAGGGATTGCCCCTTCTATAGTAAATTTTGCAAAAAATAATTTTTTACTGTCGCAAATTTTAATTGAGCCAGGGATTGCCTTTTCTACAGTAAATTTTTCAAAAAATAATTCTCTACTGTCGCAAATTTTAATTGCGCCAGGGATTGCCTTTTCTACAGTAAATTTTTCAAAAAATAATTTTTTATTGTCGCAAATTTTAATTACGCCGGGGATTGCCTTTTCTACAGTAAATTTTTCAAAAAATAATTTTCAACTGTCGCAAATTTTAATTGCGCCAGGGATTGCCTTTTCTATAGAAAATTTTTCAAAAAATAATTTTTTATTGTCGCAAATTTTAATTACGCCGGGGATTGCCTTTTCTACAGTAAATTTTTCAAAAAATAATTTTCAACTGTCGCAAATTTTAATTGTGCCCGGGATTGCCTTTTCTACAGTCAATTTTTCAAAAAATAATTTTTTACTGTCGCAAATTTTAATTGCGCCAGGGATTGCCTTTTCTATAGTAAATTTTTCAAAATTTAATTTTATACTGTCGCAAATTTTAAATACGCCAGGGATTGCCTTTTCTATAGTAAATTTTTCAAAAACTAATTTTCTACTGTCGCAAATTTTAATTGCGCCAGGGATAGCCTTTTCTATAGTAAATTATTCAAAAACTAATTTTTTACTGTCGCAAATTTTAATTGCGCCAGGGATTGCCTTTTCTATAGAAAATTTTTCAAAAAATAATTTTTTACTGTCGGAAGTTTTAATAGCGCCAGGGATTGCCTTTTCTATAGTAAATTTTTCAAAAATTAATTTCTTACTGTCGCAAATTTTAAATATGCCAGTGATTGCCTTTTCTATAGTAAATTTTTCAAAAATTAATTTTTTACTGTCGCAAATTTTAAATACGCCAGGGATTGCCTTTTCTATAGTAAATTATTCAAAAACTATTTTTTTAATTTCGCAAATTTTAATTGCGCCAGGGATTGCCTTTTCTACAGTAAATTTTTCAAAAAATAATTTTTTACTGTCGCAAATTTTAATTGCGCCAGGGATTGCCTTTTCTATAGTAAATTTTTCAAAATTTAATTTCATACTGTCGCAAATTTTAAATACGCCAGGGATTGCCTTTTCTATAGTAAATTTTTCAAAAATAATTTTCTACTGTCGCAAATTTTAATTGCGCCAGGGATTGCCTTTTCTATAGTAAATTTTTCAAAAATTAATTTTATATTTTCGCAAATTTTAATTGCGCCAGGGATTGCCTTTTCTATAGTAAATTTTTCAAAATTTAATTTTATACTGTCGCAAATTTTAAATACGCCAGGGATTGCCTTTTCTATAGTAAATTTTTCAAAAAATTATTTTCTGCTGTCACAAATTTTAATTGCGCCAGGGATTGCCTTTTCTATAGTAAATTTTTCAAAAATTAATTTTATACTGTCGCAAATTTTAATTACGCCGGGGATTGCCTTTTCTATAGTAAATTTTTCAAAAACTAATTTTTTACTGTCGCAAATTTTAATTGCGCCAGGGATTACCTTTTCTATAGTAAATTTTTCAAAAAAAAATTTTTTACTGTCGCAAATTTTAATTGCGCCAGAGATTGCCTTTTCTATAGTAAATTTATCAAAATTTAATTTTATACTGTCGCAAATTATAATTGCGCCAGGGATTGCCTTTTCTATAGTAAATTTTTCAAAAACTAATTTTTTACTGTCGCAAATTTTAATTACGCCAAGGATTGCCTTTTCTATAGTAAAATATTCAAAAAATAATTTTTTACTGTCGCAAATTTTAAATACGCCAGGGATTGCCTTTTCTATAGTAAATTTTTCAAAATTTAATTTTATACTGTCGCAAATTTTAAATACGCCAGGGATTGCCTTTTCTATAGTAAATTTTTCAAAAACTAATTTTCTACTGTCGCAAATTTTAATTGCGCCAGGGATTGCCTTTTCTATAGTAAATTTTTCAAAAATTAATTTTATACTGTCGCAAATTTTAAAAACGCCAGGGATTTTCTTTTCTATAGTAAATTTTTCAAAATTAATTTTTTACTGTCGCAAATTTTAAATACGCCAGGGATTGCCTTTTCTATAGTAAATTTTTCAAAAATTAATTTCTTACTGTCGCAAATTTTAAATACGCCAGTGATTGCCTTTTCTATAGTAAATTATTCAAAAATTAATTTTTTACTGTCGCAAATTTTAATTGCGCCAGGGATTGCCTTTTCTACAGTAAATTTTTCAAAAAATAATTTTTTACTGTCGGAAGTTTTAATTGCGCCAAGGATTCCTTTTCTATAGTAAATTATTCAAAAAATAATTTTTTACTGTCGCAAATTTTAAATACGCCAGTGATTGCCTTTTCTATAGTAAATTATTCAAAAACTAATTTTTTACTGTCGCAAATTTTAATTGCGCCAGGGATTGCCTTTTCTATAGAAAATTTTTCAAAAAATAATTTTTTACTGTCAGAAGTTTTAATTGCGCCAGGGATTGCCTTTTCAATAGTAAATTTTTCAAAAATTAATTTCTTACTGTCGCAAATTTTAAATACGCCAGTGATTGCCTTTTCTATATTAAATTTTTCAAAAATTAATTTTTTACTGTCGCAAATTTTAAATACGCCAGGGATTGCCTTTTCTATAGTAAATTTTTCAAAAATTAATTTCTTACTGTCGCAAATTTTAAATACGCCAGTGATTGCCTTTTCTATAGTAAATTTTTCCAAATTTAATTTTATACTGTCGCAAATTTTAATTGCGCCAGGGATTGCCTTTTCTATAGTAAATTTTGCAAGAAATATTTTCTACTGTCGCAAATTTTAATTGCGCCAGGGATTGCCTTTTCTATAGTAAATTTTTCAAAAACTAATTTTTTACTGTCGCAAGTTTTAATTACGCCAGGGATTGCCTTTTCTATAGTAAATTTTTCAAAAATTAATTTTTTACTGTCACAAATTTTAAATACGCCAGGGATTGCCTTTTCTATAGTAAATTTTTCAAAAATTAATTTTTTACTGTCGCAAATTTTAAATACGCCAAGGATTGCCTTTTCTATAGTAAATTATTCAAAAACTAATTTTTTACTTTCGCAAATTTTAATTGCGCCAGGGATTGCCTTTTCTACAGTAAATTTTTCAAAAAACAATTTTTTACTGTCGCAAATTTTAATTACGCCAGGGATTGCCTTTTCTATAGTAAATTATTCAAAAAATGATTTTTTACTGTCGCAAATTTTAATTGCGCCAGGGATTGCCTTTTCTACAGTAAATTTTTCAAAAAATAATTTTCTACTGTCGCAAATTTTTATTGCGCCAGGGATTGCCTTTTCTACAGTAAATTTTTCAAAAAATAATTTTTTACTCTCGCAAATTTTTATTACGCCAGGGATTGCCTTTTCTATAGTAAATTTTTCAAAATTTAATTTTATACTGTCGCAAATTTTAATTACGCCAGGGATTGCCTTTTCTATAGTAAATTTTTCAAAAATTAATTTTTTACTGTCGGAAATTTTAAATACGCCAGGGATTGCCCCTTCTATAGTAAATTTTGCAAAAAATAATTTTTTACTGTCGCAAATTTTAATTGAGCCAGGGATTGCCTTTTCTACAGTAAATTTTTCAAAAAATAATTTTTTACCGTCGCAAATTTTAATTACGCCAGGGATTGCCTTTTCTATAGTAAATTATTCAAAAAATAATTTTTTACTGTCGCAAATTTTAATTGCGCCAGGGATTGCCATTTCCACAGTAAATTTTTCAAAAAATAATTTTCTACTGTCGCAAATTTTAATTGCGCCAGGGATTGCCTTTTCTACAGTAAATTTTTCAAAAAATAATTTTTTATTGTCGCAAATTTTAATTACGCCGGGGATTGCCTTTTCTACAGTAAATTTTTCAAAAAATAATTTTCAACTGTCGCAAATTTTAATTGTGCCAGGGATTGCCTTTTCTACAGTCAATTTTTCAAAAAATAATTTTTTACTGTCGCAAATTTTAATTGCGCCAGGGATTGCCTTTTCTATAGTAAATTTTTCAAAATTTAATTTTATACTGTCGCAAATTTTAAATACGCCAGGGATTGCCTTTTCTATAGTAAATTTTTCAAAAACTAATTTTCTACTGTCGCAAATTTTAATTGCGCCAGGGATTGCCTTTTCTATAGTAAATTTTTCAAAAATTAATTTTATACTGTCGCAAATTTTAAATACGCCAGGGATTTTCTTTTCTATAGTAAATTTTTCAAAAATTAATTTTTTACTGTCGCAAATTTTAAATACGCCAGGGATTGCCTTCTCTATAGTAAATTTTTCAAAAATTAATTTCTTACTGTCGCAAATTTTAAATAAGCCAGTGATTGCCTTTTCTATAGTAAATTATTCAAAAACTAATTTTTTTACTGTCGCAAATTTTAATTGCGCCAGGGATTGCCTTTTCTACAGTAAATTTTTCAAAAAATAATTTTTTACTGTCGGAAGTTTTAATTGCGCCAGGGATTCCTTTTCTATAGTAAATTATTCAAAAAATAATTTTTTACTGTCGCAAATTTTAAATACGCCAGTGATTGCCTTTTCTATAGTAAATTATTCAAAAACTAATTTTTTACTGTCGCAAATTTTAATTGCGCCAGGGATTGCCTTTTCTATAGAAAATTTTTCAAAAAATAATTTTTTACTGTCGGAAGTTTTAATAGCGCCAGGGATTGCCTTTTCTATAGTAAATTTTTCAAAAATTAATTTCTTACTGTCGCAAATTTTAAATATGCCAGTGATTGCCTTTTCTATAGTAAATTTTTCAAAAATTAATTTTTTACTGTCGCAAATTTTAAATACGCCAGGGATTGCCTTTTCTATAGTAAATTATTCAAAAACTATTTTTTTAATTTCGCAAATTTTAATTGCGCCAGGGATTGCCTTTTCTACAGTAAATTTTTCAAAAAATAATTTTTTACTGTCGCAAATTTTAATTGCGCCAGGGATTGCCTTTTCTATAGTAAATTTTTCAAAATTTAATTTCATACTGTCGCAAATTTTAAATACGCCAGGGATTGCCTTTTCTATAGTAAATTTTTCAAAAAATAATTTTCTACTGTCGCAAATTTTAATTGCGCCAGGGATTGCCTTTTCTATAGTAAATTTTTCAAAAATTAATTTTATATTTTCGCAAATTTTAATTGCGCCAGGGATTGCCTTTTCTATAGTAAATTTTTCAAAATTTAATTTTATACTGTCGCAAATTTTAAATACGCCAGGGATTGCCTTTTCTATAGTAAATTTTTCAAAAAATTATTTTCTGCTGTCACAAATTTTAATTGCGCCAGGGATTGCCTTTTCTATAGTAAATTTTTCAAAAATTAATTTTATACTGTCGCAAATTTTAATTACGCCGGGGATTGCCTTTTCTATAGTAAATTTTTCAAAAACTAATTTTTTACTGTCGCAAATTTTAATTGCGCCAGGGATTACCTTTTCTATAGTAAATTTTTCAAAAAAAAATTGTTTACTGTCGCAAATTTTAATTGCGCCAGAGATTGCCTTTTCTTTGGTAAATTTTTCAAAATTTAATTTTATACTGTCGCAAATTATAATTGCGCCAGGGATTGCCTTTTCTATAGTAAATTTTTCAAAAACTAATTTTTTACTGTCGCAAATTTTAATTACGCCAAGGATTGCCTTTTCTATAGTAAAATATTCAAAAAATAATTTTTTACTGTCGCAAATTTTAAATACGCCAGGGATTGCCTTTTCTATAGTAAATTTTTCAAAAAATAATTTTCTACTGTCGCAAATTTTAATTGCGCCAGGGATTGCCTTTTCTACAGTAAATTTTTCAAAAAATAATTTTCTACTGTCGCAAATTTTAATTACGCCAGGGATTGCCTTTTCTATAGTAAATTTTTCAAAAAATAATTTTTTGCTGTCGCAAATTTTAATTTCGCCAGGGATTGCCTTTTCTATAGTAAATTTTTCAAAAATTAATTTCATACTGTCGGAAATTTTAATTACGCCAGGGATTGCCTTTTCTATAGTAAATTTTTCAAAAATTTATTTTATACTGTCGCAAATTTTAATTGCGCCAGGGATTGCCTTTTCTACAGTAAATTTTTCAAAAAACAATTTTTTACTGTCGCAAATTTTAATTATGCCAGGGATTGCCTTTTCTATAGTAAATTTTTCAAAAACTATTTTTTTACTGTCGCAAGTTTTAATTACGCCAGGGATTGCCTTTTCTATAGTAAATTTTTCAAAAATTAATTTTTTAATGTCGCAAATTTTAAATACGCCAGGGATTGCCTTTTCTATAGTAAATTTTTCAAAAATTAATTTTTTACTGTCGCAAATTTTAAATACGCCAGGGATTGCCTTTTCTATAGTAAATTATTCAAAAACTATTTTTTTAATTTCGCAAATTTTAATTGCGCCAGGGATTGCCTTTTCTACAGTAAATTTTTCAAAAAATAATTTTTTACTGTCGCAAATTTTAATTGCGCCAGGGATTGCCTTTTCTATAGTAAATTTTTCAAAATTTAATTTCATACTGTCGCAAATTTTAAATACGCCAGGGATTGCCTTTTCTATAGTAAATTTTTCAAAAAATAATTTTCTACTGTCGCAAATTTTAATTGCGCCAGGGATTGCCTTTTCTATAGTAAATTTTTCAAAAATTAATTTTATATTTTCGCAAATTTTAATTGCGCCACGGATTGCCTTTTCTATAGTAAATTTTTCAAAATTTAATTTTATACTGTCGCAAATTTTAAATACGCCAGGGATTGCCTTTTCTATAGTAAATTTTTCAAAAAATTATTTTCTGCTGTCACAAATTTTAATTGCGCCAGGGATTGCCTTTTCTATAGTAAATTTTTCAAAAATTAATTTTATACTGTCGCAAATTTTAATTACGCCGGGGATTGCCTTTTCTATAGTAAATTTTTCAAAAACTAATTTTTTACTGTCGCAAATTTTAATTGCGCCAGGGATGATTACCTTTTCTATAGTAAATTTTTCAAAAAAAAATTTTTTACTGTCGCAAATTTTAATTGCGCCAGAGATTGCCTTTTCTATAGTAAATTTTTCAAAATTTAATTTTATACTGTCGCAAATTATAATTACGCCGGGGATTGCCTTTTCTATAGTAAATTCTTCAAAATTTAATTTTATACTGTCGCAAATTTTAATTGCGCCAGGGATTGCCTTTTCTATAGTAAATTTTTCAAAAAATCATTTTTTACTGTCGCAAATTTTAATTGCGCCAGGGATTGCCTTTTCTATAGTAAATTTTTCAAAAACTAATTTTTTACTGTCGCAAATTTTAATTACGCCAAGGATTGCCTTTTCTATAGTAAAATATTCAAAAAATAATTTTTTACTGTCGCAAATTTTAAATACGCCAGGGATTGCCTTTTCTATAGTAAATTTTTCAAAAAATAATTTTCTACTGTCGCAAATTTTAATTGCGCCAGGGATTGCCTTTTCTACAGTAAATTTTTCAAAAAATAATTTTCTACTGTCGCAAATTTTAATTACGCCAGGGATTGCCTTTTCTATAGTAAATTTTTCAAAAATTAATTTTTTGCTGTCGCAAATTTTAATTTCGCCAGGGATTGCCTTTTCTATAGTAAATTTTTCAAAAATTAATTTCATACTGTCGGAAATTTTAATTACGCCAGGGATTGCCTTTTCTATAGTAAATTTTTCAAAAATTTATTTTATACTGTCGCAAATTTTAATTGCGCCAGGGATTGCCTTTTCTACAGTAAATTTTTCAAAAAACAATTTTTTACTGTCGCAAATTTTAATTATGCCAGGGATTGCCTTTTCTATAGTAAATTTTTCAAAAACTATTTTTTTACTGTCGCAAGTTTTAATTACGCCAGGGATTGCCTTTTCTATAGTAAATTTTTCAAAAATTAATTTTTTAATGTCGCAAATTTTAAATACGCCAGGGATTGCCTTTTCTATAGTAAATTTTTCAAAAATTAATTTTTTACTGTCGCAAATTTTAAATACGCCAGGGATTGCCTTTTCTATAGTAAATTATTCAAAAACTATTTTTTTAATTTCGCAAATTTTAATTGCGCCAGGGATTGCCTTTTCTACACTAAATTTTTCAAAAAATAATTTTTTACTGTCGCAAATTTTAATTGCGCCAGGGATAGCCTTTTCTATAGTAAATTTTTCAAAATTTAATTTTATACTGTCGCAAATTTTAAATACGCCAGGGATTGCCTTTTCTATAGTAAATTTTTCAAAAAATAATTTTCTACTGTCGCAAATTTTAATTGCGCCAGGGATTGCCTTTTCTATAGTAAATTTTTCAAAAATTAATTTTATATTTTCGCAAATTTTAATTGCGCCAGGGATTGCCTGTTCTATAGTAAGTTTTTCAAAATTTAATTTTATACTGTCGCAAATTTTAAATACGCCAGGGATTGCCTTTTCTATAGTAAATTTTTCAAAAAATTATTTTCTGCTATCACAAATTTTAATTGCGCCAGGGATTGCCTTTTCTATAGTAAATTTTTCAAAAATTAATTTTATACTGTCGCAAATTTTAATTACGCCGGGGATTGCCTTTTCTATAGTAAATTTTTCAAAAACTAATTTTTTACTGTCGCAAATTTTAATTGCGCCAGGGATTACCTTTTCTATAGTAAATTTTTCAAAAAAAAATTTTTTACTGTCGCAAATTTTAATTGCGCCAGGGATTGCCTTTTCTATAGTAAATTTTTCAAAAAATAATTTTCTACTGTCGCAAATTATAATTACGCCGGGGATTGCCTTTTCTATAGTAAATTTTTCAAAAAATAATTTTCTACTGTCGCAAATTTTAATTACGCCAGGGATTGCCTTTTCTACAGTAAATTTTTCAAAAAATAATTTTTTACTGTCGCAAATTTTAATTGCGCCAGGGATTGCCTTTTCTATAGTAAATTTTTCAAAAACTAATTTTTTACTGTCGCAAATTTTAATTACGCCAAGTATTGCCTTTTCTATAGTAAAATATTCAAAAAATAATTTTTTACTGTCGCAAATTTTAAATACGCCAGGGATTGCCTTTTCTATAGTAAATTTTTCAAAAAATAATTTTCTACTGTCGCAAATTTTAATTGCGCCAGGGATTGCCTTTTCTACAGTAAATTTGTCAAAAAATAATTTTCTACTGTCGCAAATTTTAATTACGCCAGGGATTGCCTTTTCTATAGTAAATTTTTCAAAAATTAATTTTTTAATGTCGCAAATTTTAATTTCGCCAGGGATTGCCTTTTCTATAGTAAATTTTTCAAAAATTAATTTCATACTGTCGGAAATTTTAATTACGCCAGGGAGTGCCTTTTCTATAGTAAATTTTTCAAAAATTTATTTTATACTGTCGCAAATTTTAATTGCGCCAGGGATTGCCTTTTCTACAGTAAATTTTTCAAAAAACAATTTTTTACTGTCGCAAATTTTAATTATGACAGGGATTGCCTTTTCTATAGTAAATTATTCAAAAAATAATTTTTTACTGTCGCAAATTTTAATTGCGCCAGGGATTGCCTTTTCTACAGTAAATTTTAAAAAAAATAATTTTCTACTGTCGCAAATTTTAATTGCGCCAGGGATTGCCTTTTCTACAGTAAATTTTTCAAAAAATAATTTTCTACTGTCGCAAATTTTAATTACGCCAGAGGTTGCCTTTCTACAGTAAATTTTTCAATAAATAATTTTTTACTGTCGCAAATTTTAATTACGCCAGGGATTGCCTTTTCTATAGTAAATTTTTCAAAATTTAATTTTATACTGTCGCAAATTTTAATTACGCAAGGGATTGCCTTTTCTATAGTAAATTTTTCAAAAATTAATTTTTTATTGTCGCAAATTTTAAATAGGCCAGGGATTGCCTCTTCTATAGTAAATTTTGCAAAAAATAATTTTTTACTGTCGCAAATTTTAATTGCGCTAGGGATTGCCTTTTCTACAGTAAATTTTTCAAAAAATAATTTTTTACTGTCGCAAATTTTAATTACGCCAGGGATTGCCTTTTCTATAGTAAATTATTCAAAAAATAATTTTTTACTGTCGCAAATTTTAATTGCGCCAGGGATTGCCTTTTCTACAGTAAATTTTTCAAAAAATAATTATCTACTGTCGCAAATTTTAATTGCGCCAGGTATTGCCTTTTCTACAGTAAATTTTTCAAAAAATAATTTTTTACTGTCGCAAATTTTAATTGCGCCAGGGATTGCCTTTCTATAGTAAATTTTTCAAAAAATAATTTTTTACTGTCGCAAATTTTAACTGCGCCAGGGGTTGCCTTTTCTATAGTAAATTTTTCAAAAAATAATTTTTTACCGTCGCAAATTTTAAATACGCCAGGGATTGCCTGTTCTATAGTAAGTTTTTCAAAATTTAATTTTATACTGTCGCAAATTTTAAATACGCCAGGGATTGCCTTTTCTATAGTAAATTTTTCAAAAAATTATTTTCTGCTGTCACAAATTTTAATTGCGCCAGGGATTGCCTTTTCTATAGTAAATTTTTCAAAAATTAATTTTATACTGTCGCAAATTTTAATTACGCCGGGGATTGCCTTTTCTATAGTAAATTTTTCAAAAACTAATTTTTTACTGTCGCAAATTTTAATTGCGCCAGGGATTACCTTTTCTATAGTAAATTTTTCAAAAAAAAATTTTTTACTGTCGCAAATTTTAATTGCGCCAGGGATTGCCTTTTCTATAGTAAATTTTTCAAAATTTAATTTTATACTGTCGCAAATTATAATTACGCCGGGGATTGCCTTTTCTATAGTAAATTTTTCAAAATTTAATTTTATACTGTCGCAAATTTTAATTGCGCCAGGGATTGCCTTTTCTACAGTAAATTTTTCAAAAAATAATTTTTTACTGTCGCAAATTTTAATTGCGCCAGGGATTGCCTTTTCTATAGTAAATTTTTCAAAAACTAATTTTTTACTGTCGCAAATTTTAATTACGCCAAGTATTGCCTTTTCTATAGTAAAATATTCAAAAAATAATTTTTTACTGTCGCAAATTTTAAATACGCCAGGGATTGCCTTTTCTATAGTAAATTTTTCAAAAAATAATTTTCTACTGTCGCAAATTTTAATTGCGCCAGGGATTGCCTTTTCTACAGTAAATTTGTCAAAAAATAATTTTCTACTGTCGCAAATTTTAATTACGCCAGGGATTGCCTTTTCTATAGTAACTTTTTCAAAAATTAATTTTTTGCTGTCGCAAATTTTAATTTCGCCAGGGATTGCCTTTTCTATAGTAAATTTTTCAAAAATTAATTTCATACTGTCGGAAATTTTAATTACGCCAGGGATTGCCTTTTCTATAGTAAATTTTTCAAAAATTTATTTTATACTGTCGCAAATTTTAATTGCGCCAGGGATTGCCTTTTCTACAGTAAATTTTTCAAAAAACAATTTTTTACTGTCGCAAATTTTAATTATGACAGGGATTGCCTTTTCTATAGTAAATTATTCAAAAAATAATTTTTTACTGTCGCAAATTTTAATTGCGCCAGGGATTGCCTTTTCTACAGTAAATTTAAAAAAAAATAATTTTCTACTGTCGCAAATTTTAATTGCGCCAGGGATTGCCTTTTCTACAGTAAATTTTTCAAAAAATAATTTTCTACTGTCGCAAATTTTAATTACGCCAGAGGTTGCCTTTCTACAGTAAATTTTTCAATAAATAATTTTTTACTGTCGCAAATTTTAATTACGCCAGGGATTGCCTTTTCTATAGTAAATTTTTCAAAATTTAATTTTATACTGTCGCAAATTTTAATTACGCAAGGGACTGCCTTTTCTATAGTAAATTTTTCAAAAATTAATTTTTTATTGTCGCAAATTTTAAATAGGCCAGGGATTGCCTCTTCTATAGTAAATTTTGCAAAAAATAATTTTTTACTGTCGCAAATTTTAATTGCGCTAGGGATTGCCTTTTCTACAGTAAATTTTTCAAAAAATAATTTTTTACTGTCGCAAATTTTAATTACGCCAGGGATTGCCTTTTCTATAGTAAATTATTCAAAAAATAATTTTTTACTGTCGCAAATTTTAATTGCGCCAGGGATTGCCTTTCTACAGTAAATTTTTCAAAAAATAATTATCTACTGTCGCAAATTTTAATTGCGCCAGGTATTGCCTTTTCTACAGTAAATTTTTCAAAAAATAATTTTTTACTGTCGCAAATTTTAATTGCGCCAGGGATTGCCTTTCTATAGTAAATTTTTCAAAAAATAATTTTTTACTGTCGCAAATTTTAACTGCGCCAGGGGTTGCCTTTTCTATAGTAAATTTTTCAAAAAATAATTTTTTACCGTCGCAAATTTTAAATACGCCAGGGATTGCCTTTTCTATAGTAAATTTTGCAAAAAATAATTTTTTACTGTCGCAAATTTTAAATGCGCCAGGGATTGCCTTTTCTATAGTAAATTTTTCAAACAATAATTTTTTACTGTCGCAAATTTTAATTGCGCCAGGTATTGCCTTTTCTACAGTAAATTTTTCGAAAATTAATTTTTTACTGTCGCAAATTTTAATTGCGCCAGGGATTGCCTTTTCTATAGTAAATTTTTCAAAAATTAATTTTTTACTGTCCCAAATTTTAAATCCGCCAGGGATTGCCTTTTCTACAGTAAATTTTTCAAAAAATGATTTTTTACTGTCGCAAATTTTAATTACGCCAGGGATTGCCTTTTCTATAGTAAATTTTTCAAAATTTTATTTAATACTGTCGCAAATTTTAATTGCGCCAGGGATTGCCTTTTCTGTTGTAAATTTTTCAAAAAATAATTTTCTACTGTCGCAAATTTTAATTGCGCCAGGTATTGCCTTTTCTATAGTAAATTTTTCAAAAATTTATTTTATACTGTCGCAAATTTTAATTGCGCCAGGGATTGCCTTTTCTACAGTAAATTTTTCAAAAAACAATTTTTTACTCTCGCAAATTTTAATTACGCCAGGGATTGCTTTTTCTATAGTAAATTATTCAAAAAATAATTTTTTACTGTCGCAAATTTTAATTGCGCCAGGGATTGCCTTTTCTACAGTAAATTTTTCAAAAAATAATTTTCTACTGTCGCAAATTTTAATTGCGCCAGGGATTGCCTTTTCTACAGTAAATTTTTCAAAAAATAATTTTCTACGGTCGCAAATTTTAATTACGCCAGAGGTTGCCTTTCTACAGTAAATTTTTCAATAAATAATTTTTTACTGTCGCAAATTTTAATTACGCCAGGGATTGCCTTTTCTATATCAAATTTTTCAAAATTTAATTTTATACTGTCGCAAATTTTAATTACACAAGGGATTGCCTTTTCTATAGTAAATTTTTCAAAAATTAATTTTTTATTGTCGCAAATTTTAAATACGCCAGGGATTGCCTATCCTATAGTAAATTTTGCAAAAAATAATTTTTTACTGTCGCAAATTTTAATTGCGCTAGGGATTGCCTTTTCTACAGTAAATTTTTCAAAAAATAATTTTTTACTGTCGCAAATTTTAATTACGCCAGGGATTTCTATAGTAAATTATTCAAAAAATAATTTTTTACTGTCGCAAATTTTAATTGCGCCAGGGATTGCCTTTTCTACAGTAAATTTTTCAAAAAATAATTTTCTACTGTCGCAAATTTTAATTGCGCCAGGTATTGCCTTTTCTACAGTAAATTTTTCAAAAAATAATTTTTTACTGTCGCAAATTTTAATTGCGCCAGGGATTGCCCTTCTATAGTAAATTTTTCAAAAAATAATTTTTTACTGTCGCAAATTTTAACTGCGCCAGGTATTGCCTTTTCTATAGTAAATTTTTCAAAAAATAATTTTTTACTGTCGCAAATTTTAAATACGCCAGGGATTGACTTTTCTATAGTAAATTTTGCAAAAAATAATTTTTTACTGTCGCAAATTTTAAATGCGCCAGGGATTGCCTTTTCTATAGTAAATTTTTCAAACAATAATTTTTTACTGTCGCAAATTTTAATTGCGCCAGGTATTGCCTTTTCTACAGTAAATTTTTCGAAAATTAATTTTTTACTGTCGCAAATTTTAATTGCGCCAGGGATTGCCTTTTCTATAGTAAATTTTTCAAAAATTAATTTTTTACTGTCCCAAATTTTAAATCCGCCAGGGATTGCCTTTTCTACAGTAAATTTTTCAAAAAATAATTTTTTACTGTCGCAAATTTTAATTACGCCAGGGATTGCCTTTTCTATAGTAAATTTTTCAAAATTTAATTTAATACTATCGCAAATTTTAATTGCGCCAAGGATTGCCTTTTCTGTAGTAAATTTTTCAGAAAATAATTTTCTACTGTCGCAAATTTTAATTGCGCCAGGTATTGCTTTTTCTATAGTAAATTTTCCAAAAACTAATTTTTTACTGTCGCAAATTTTAACTGCGCCAGGGATTGCCTTTTCTACAGTAAAGTTTTTACTGTCGCAAATTTTAATTACGCCAGGGTTTACTTTTTCTATAGTAAATTATTCAAAAAATACTTTTTTACTGTCGCAAATTTTAATTGCGCCAGGGATTGCCTTTACTATAATAAATTTTTCAAAAAATAATATTTTTTACTGTCGCAAATTTTAAATACGCCAGGGATTGCCTTTTCTATAGTAAATTTTGCAAAAAATTATTTTTTACTGTCGCAAATTTTAATTGCGCCAGGGATTGCCCTTTCTATAGTAATTTTTTCAAAAAATATTTTTTTACTGTCGCAAATTTTAATTGCGCCAGGGATTGCCTTTTCTACAGTAAATTTTTCAAAAATTAATTTTTTACTGTCGCAAATTTTAATTGCGCCAGGGATTGTCTTTTCTATAGTAAATTTTTCAAAAATTAATTTATTACTGTTGCAAATTTTAAATCCGCCAGGGATTGCCTTTTCTACAGTAAATTTTTCAAAAAATAATTTTTTACTGTCGCAAATTTTAATTGCGCCAGGGATTGCCTTTTCTACAGTAAATTTTTCAAAAAATAATTTTCTACTGTCGCAAATTTTAATTGCGCCAGGGATTGCCTTTTCTACAGTAAATTTTTCAAAAAATAATTTTCTACGGTCGCAAATTTTAATTACGCCAGAGGTTGCCTTTCTACAGTAAATTTTTCAATAAATAATTTTTTACTGTCGCAAATTTTAATTACGCCAGGGATTGCCTTTTCTATAGTAAATTTTTCAAAAAATAATTTTTTAGTGTCGCAAATTTTAATTGCGCCAGGTATTGAATTTTCTACAGTAAATTATTCAAAAAATAATTTTTTACTGTCGCAAATTTTAATTGCGCCAGGGATTGCCTTTTCTACAGTAAATTTTTCAAAAAATAATTTTCTACTGTCGCAAATTTTAATTGCGCCAGGGATTGCCTTTTCTACAGTAAATTTTTCAAAAAATAATTTTCTACGGTCGCAAATTTTAATTACGCCAGAGGTTGCCTTTCTACAGTAAATTTTTCAATAAATAATTTTTTACTGTCGCAAATTTTAATTACGCCAGGGATTGCCTTTTCTATATCAAATTTTTCAAAATTTAATTTTATACTGTCGCAAATTTTAATTACGCAAGGGATTGCCTTTTCTATAGTAAATTTTTCAAAAATTAATTTTTTATTGTCGCAAATTTTAAATACGCCAGGGATTGCCTATCCTATAGTAAATTTTGCAAAAAATAATTTTTTACTGTCGCTAATTTTAATTGCGCTAGGGATTGCCTTTTCTACAGTAAACTTTTCAAAAAATAATTTTTTACTGTCGCAAATTTTAATTACACCAGGGATTGCCTTTTCTATAGTAAATTATTCAAAAAATAATTTTTTACTGTCGCAAATTTTAATTGCGCCAGGGATTGCCTTTTCTACAGTAAATTTTTCAAAAAATAATTTTCTACTGTCGCAAATTTTAATTGCGCCAGGTATTGCCTTTTCTACAGTAAATTTTTCAAAAAATAATTTTTTACTGTCGCAAATTTTAATTGCGCCAGGGATTGCCTTTCTATAGTAAATTTTTCAAAAAATAATTTTTTACTGTCGCAAATTTTAACTGCGCCAGGTATTGCCTTTTCTATAGTAAATTTTTCAAAAAATAATTTTTTACTGTCGCAAATTTTAAATACGCCAGGGATTGCCTTTCTATAGTAAATTTTGCAAAAAATAATTTTTTACTGTCGCAAATTTTAAATGCGCCAGGGATTGCCTTTTCTATAGTAAATTTTTCAAACAATAATTTTTTACTGTCGCAAATTTTAATTGCGCCAGGTATTGCCTTTTCTACAGTAAATTTTTCGAAAATTAATTTTTTACTGTCGCAAATTTTAATTGCGCCAGGGATTGCCTTTTCTATAGTAAATTTTTCAAAAATTAATTTTTTACTGTCCCAAATTTTAAATCCGCCAGGGATTGCCTTTTCTACAGTAAATTTTTCAAAAAATAATTTTTTACTGTCGCAAATTTTAATTACGCCAGGGATTGCCTTTTCTATAGTAAATTTTTCAAAATTTAATTTAATACTGTCGCAAATTTTAATTGCGCCAGGGATTGCCTTTTCTGTAGTAAATTTTTCAAAAAATTATTTTCTACTGTCGCAAATTTTAATTGCGCCAGGTATTGCTTTTTCTATAGTAAATTTTCCAAAAACTAATTTTTTACTGTCGCAAATTTTAACTGCGCCAGGGATTGCCTTTTCTACAGTAAAGTTTTTACTGTCGCAAATTTTAATTACGCCAGCGATTGCCTTTTCTATAGTAAATTTTTCAAAAATTAATTTTTTATTGTCGCAAATTTTAAATCCGCCAGGGATTGCCTTTTCTACAGTAAATTTTTGAAAAAATAATTTTTTACTGTCCCAAATTTTAATTACGCCAGGGATTGCCTTTTCTATAGTAAATTTTTCAAAATTTTATTTTATACTGTCGCAAATTTTAATTGCGCCAGGGATTGCTTTTTCTATAGTAAATTTTTCAAAAAATAATTTTCTACTGTCGCTAATTTTAATTTCGCCAGGGATTGCCCTTTCTATAGTAAATTTTTCAAAAAGTAATTTTTTACTGTCGCAAATTTTAATTGCGCCAGGGATTACCTTTTCTATAGTAAATTTTTCAAAAAATAATTTTCTACTGTCGCAAATTTTAATTGTACCAGGGATTGCCTTTTCTACAGTAAATTTTTCAAAAAAAAATTTTTTACTGTCGCAAATTTTAAATACGCCAGGGATTGCCTTTTCTATAGTAAATTTTTCAAAAATTAATTTTTTACTGTCGCAAATTTTGATTGCGCCAGGGATTGCCTTTTCTATAGTAAATTTTTCAAAAACTAATTTTTTACTGTCGCAAATTTTAATTACGCCAGGGATTGCCTTTTCTATAGTAAATTATTCAAAAAATAATTTTTTACTGTCGCAAATTTTAAATATGCCATGGATTGCCTTTTCTTTAGTAAATTTTTCAAAAAATAATTTTCTACTGTCGCAAATTTTAATTGCGCCAGGGATTGCCTTTTCTACAGTAAATTTTTCAAAAAATAATTTTTTACTGTCGCAAATTTTAATTACGCCAAGGATTGCCTTTTCTATAGTAAATTTTTCAAAAATTAATTTTTTACTGTCGCAAATTTTAGATACGCCAGGGATTGCCTCTTCTATAGTAAATTTTGCAAAAAATAATTTTTTACTGTCGCAAATTTTAATTGTGCCAGGGATTGCCTTTTCTACAGTAAATTTTTCAAAAAATAATTTTTTACTGTCGCAAATTTTAATTACGCCAGGGATTGCCTTTTCTATAGTAAATTATTCAAAAAATAATTTTTTACTTTCGCAAATTTTAATTGCGCCAGGGATTGCCTTTTCTACAGTAAATTTTTCAAAAAATAATTTTTTACTGTCGCAAATTTTAATTACGCCAGGGATTGCCTTTTCTATAGTAAATTTTTCAAAATTTAATTTAATACTGTCGCAAATTTTAATTGCGCCAGGGATTGCCTTTTCTGTAGTAAATTTTTCAAAAATAATTTTCTACTGTCGCAAATTTTAATTGCGCCAGGTATTGCTTTTTCTATAGTAAATTTTCCAAAAACTAATTTTTTACTGTCGCAAATTTTAACTGCGCCAGGGATTGCCTTTTCTACAGTAAAGTTTTTACTGTCGCAAATTTTAATTACGCCAGCGATTGCCTTTTCTATAGTAAATTTTTCAAAAATTAATTTTTTATTGTCGCAAATTTTAAATCCGCCAGGGATTGCCTTTTCTACAGTAAATTTTTGAAAAAATAATTTTTTACTGTCCCAAATTTTAATTACGCCAGGGATTGCCTTTTCTATAGTAAATTTTTCAAAATTTTATTTTATACTGTCGCAAATTTTAATTGCGCCAGGGATTGCTTTTTCTATAGTAAATTTTTCAAAAAATAATTTTCTACTGTCGCTAATTTTAATTTCGCCAGGGATTGCCCTTTCTATAGTAAATTTTTCAAAAACTAATTTTTTACTGTCGCAAATTTTAATTGCGCCAGGGATTACCTTTTCTATAGTAAATTTTTCAAAAAATAATTTTCTACTGTCGCAAATTTTAATTGTACCAGGGATTGCCTTTTCTACAGTAAATTTTTCAAAAAAAAATTTTTTACTGTCGCAAATTTTAAATACGCCAGGGATTGCCTTTTCTATAGTAAATTTTTCAAAAATTAATTTTTTACTGTCGCAAATTTTGATTGCGCCAGGGATTGCCTTTTCTATAGTAAATTTTTCAAAAACTAATTTTTTACTGTCGCAAATTTTAATTACGCCAGGGATTGCCTTTTCTATAGTAAATTATTCAAAAATAATTTTTTACTGTCGCAAATTTTAAATATGCCATGGATTGCCTTTTCTTTAGTAAATTTTTCAAAAAATAATTTTCTACTGTCGCAAATTTTAATTGCGCCAGGGATTGCCTTTTCTACAGTAAATTTTTCAAAAATAATTTTTTACTGTCGCAAATTTTAATTACGCCAAGGATTGCCTTTTCTATAGTAAATTTTTCAAAAATTAATTTTTTACTGTCGCAAATTTTAGATACGCCAGGGATTGCCTCTTCTATAGTAAATTTTGCAAAAAATAATTTTTTACTGTCGCAAATTTTAATTGTGCCAGGGATTGCCTTTTCTACAGTAAATTTTTCAAAAAATAATTTTTTACTGTCGCAAATTTTAATTACGCCAGGGATTGCCTTTTCTATAGTAAATTATTCAAAAAATAATTTTTTACTTTCGCAAATTTTAATTGCGCCAGGGATTGCCTTTTCTACAGTAAATTTTTCAAAAAATAATTTTCTACTGTCGCAAATTTTAATTGCGCCAGGGATTGCCTTTTCTACAGTAAATTTTTCAAAAAATAACTTTTTACTGTCGCAAATTTTAATTGCGCCAGGGATTGCCTTTCTATAGTAAATTTTTCAAAAAATAATTTTTTACTGTCGCAAATTTTAACTGCGCCAGGTATTGCCTTTTCTATAGTAAATTTTTCAAAAAATAATTTTTTACTGTCGCAAATTTTAAATACGCCAGGGATTGCCTTTTCTATAGTAAATTTTTCAAAAAATAATTTTTTACTGTCGCAAATTTTAAATACGCCAGGGATTGCCTTTTCTATAGTAAATTTTGCAAAAAATAATTTTTTACTGTCGCAAATTTTAAATGCGCCAGGGATTGCCTTTTCTATAGTAAATTTTTCAAACAATAATTTTTGCTGTCGCTAATTTTAATTGCGCCAGGTATTGCCTTTTCTACAGTAAATTTTTCGAAAATTAATTTTTTACTGTCGCAAATTTTAATTGCGCCAGGGATTGCCTTTTCTATAGTAAATTTTTCAAAAATTAATTTTTTACTGTCCCAAATTTTAAATCCGCCAGGGATTGCCTTTTCTACAGTAAATTTTTCAAAAAATAATTTTTTACTGTCGCAAATTTTAATTACGCCAGGGATTGCCTTTTCTATAGTAAATTTTTCAAAATTTAATTTAAACTGTCGCAAATTTTAATTGCGCCAGAGATTGCCTTTTCTGTAGTAAATTTTTCAAAAAATAATTTTCTACTGTCGCAAATTTTAATTGCGCCAGGTATTGCTTTTTCTATAGTAAATTTTCCAAAAACTAATTTTTTACTGTCGCAAATTTTAACTGCGCCAGGGATTGCCTTTTCTACAGTAAAGTTTTTACTGTCGCAAATTTTAATTACGCCAGGCTTTACTTTTTCTATAGTAAATTATTCAAAAAATACTTTTTTACTGTCGCAAATTTTAATTGCGCCAGGGATTGCCTTTACTATAGTAAATTTTTCAAAAAATAATATTTTTTACTGTCGCAAATTTTACATACGCCAGGGATTGCCTTTTCTATAGTAAATTTTGCAAAAAATTATTTTTTACTGTCGCAAATTTTAATTGCGCCAGGGATTGCCCTTTCTATAGTAATTTTTTCAAAAAATAATTTTTTACTGTCGCAAATTTTAATTGCGCCAGGGATTGCCTTTTCTACAGTAAATTTTTCAAAAATTAATTTTTTACTGTCGCAAATTTTAATTGCGCCAGGGATTGCCTTTTCTATAGTAAATTTTTCAAAAATTAATTTATTACTGTCGCAAATTTTAAATCCGCCAGGGATTGCCTTTTCTACAGTAAATTTTTCAAAAAATAATTTTTTACTGTCGCAAATTTTAATTACGCCAGGGATTGCCTTTTCTATAGTAAATTTTTCAAAAATTAATTTTATATTGTCGCAAATTTTAATTGCGCCAGTGATTGCCTTTTCTACAGTAAATTTTTCAAAAAACAATTTTTTACTGTCGCAAATTTTAATTACGCCATGGATTGCCTTTTCTATAGTAAATTATTCAAAAAATAATTTTTTACTGTCGCAAATTTTAATTGCGCCAGGGATTGCCTTTTCTACAGTAAATTTTTCAAAAAATAATTTTCTACTGTCGCAAATTTTAATTGCGCCAAGGATTGCCTTTTCTACAGTAAATTTTTCAAAAAATAATTTTCTACTGTCGCAAATTTTAATTGCGCCAGAGGTTGCCTTTCTACAGTAAATTTTTCAATAAATAATTTTTTACTGTCGCAAATTTTAATTACGCCAGGGATTGCCTTTTCTATAGTAAATTTTTCAAAATTTAATTTTATACTGTCGCAAATTTTAATTACGCCAGGGATTGCCTTTTCTATAGTAAATTTTTCAAAAATTAATTTTTTACTGTCGCAAATTTTAGATACGCCAGGGATTGCCTCTTCTATAGTAGATTTTGCAAAAAATAATTTTTTACTGTCGCAAATTTTAATTGCGGCAGGGATTGCCTTTTCTACAGTAAATTTTCAAAAAATAATTTTTTACTGTCGCAAATTTTAATTACGCCAGGGATTGCCTTTTCTATAGTAAATTTTTCAAAAAATAATTTTTTACTGTCGCAAATTTTAAATACGCCAGGGATTGCCTTTTCTATAGTAAATTTTTCAAAAAATAATTTTTTACTGTCGCAAATTTTAATTGCGCCAGGGATTGACTTTTCTACAGTAAATTTTTCGAAAATTAATTTTTTACTGTCGCAAATTTTAATTGCGCCAGGGATTGCCTTTTCTATAGTAAATTTTTCAAAAAGTAATTTTTTACTGTCGCAAATTTTAAATCCGCCAGGGATTGCCTTTGTACAGTAAATTTTTCAAAAAATAATTTTTTACTGTCGCAAATTTTAATTACGCCAGGGATTGCCTTTTCTATAGTAAATTTTTCAAAATTTAATTTAATACCGTCGCAAATTTTAATTGCGCCAGGTATTGCCTTTTCTGTAGTAAATTTTTAAAAAAATAATTTTCTACTGTCGCAAATTTTAATTGCGCCAGGTATTGCCTTTTCTATAGTAAATTTTTCAAAAAATATTTTTTTACTGTCGCAAGTTTTAATTGCGCCAGGGATTGCCTTTTCTACAGTAAATTTTTTACTGTCGCAAATTTTAATTACGCAAGGGTTTGCCTTTTCTATAGCAAATTATTCAAAAAATAATTTTTTACTGTCGCAAATTTTAATTGCGCCAGGGATTGCCTTTTCTATAGTAAATTTTTCAAAAAATAATTTTTTACTGTCGCAAATTTTAAATTCGCCAGGGATTGCCTTTTCTATAGTAAATTTTGCAAAAAATAACTTTTTACTGTCGCAAATTTTAATTGCGCCAGAGATTGCCCTTTCTATAGTAAATTTTTCAAAAAATAATTTTTTACTGTCGCAAATTTTAATTGCGCCAGGGATTGCCTTTTCTACAGTAAATTTTTCAAAAATTAATTTTTTACTGTCGCAAATTTTAATTGCGCCAGGGATTGCCTTTTCTATAGTAAATTTTTCAAAAATTAATTTTTTATTGTCGCAAATTTTAAATCCGCCAGGGATTGCCTTTTCTACAGTAAATTTTTGAAAAAATAATTTTTTACTGTCCCAAATTTTAATTACGCCAGGGATTGCCTTTTCTATAGTAAATTTTTCAAAATTTTATTTTATACTGTCGCAAATTTTAATTGCGCCAGGGATTGCTTTTTCTATAGTAAATTTTTCAAAAAATAATTTTCTACTGTCGCTAATTTTAATTTCGCCAGGGATTGCCCTTTCTATAGTAAATTTTTCAAAAATTAATTTTTTACTGTCGCAAATTTTTATTGCGCCAGGGATTACCTTTTCTATAGTAAATTTTTCAAAAAATAATTTTCTACTGTCGCAAATTTTAATTGCGCCAGGGATTGCCTTTTCTACAGTAAATTTTTCAAAAAAAAATTTTTTACTGTCGCAAATTTTAAATACGCCAGGGATTGCCATTTCTATAGTAAATTTTTCAAAAATTAATTTTTTACTTTCGCAAATTTTGATTGCGCCAGGGATTGCCTTTTCTATAGTAAATTTTGCAAAAAATAATTTTTTACTGTCGCAAATTTTAATTGTGCCAGGGATTGCCTTTTCTACAGTAAATTTTTCAAAAAATAATTTT
The DNA here is from genome assembly GCA_963930735.1 of Dioctria linearis. Taxonomy (NCBI): domain Eukaryota; kingdom Metazoa; phylum Arthropoda; class Insecta; order Diptera; family Asilidae; genus Dioctria; species Dioctria linearis. The sequence continues at coordinate 12,422 of CAWVNZ010002481.1, read as the reverse complement.
TTACTGTCGCAAATTTTAATTGCGCCAGGGATTGCCTTTTCTATAGTAAATTTTTCAAAAATTAATTTATTACTGTCGCAAATTTTAAATCCGCCAGGGATTGCCTTTTCTACAGTAAATTTTTCAAAAAATAATTTTTTACTGTCGCAAATTTTAATTACGCCAGGGATTGCCTTTTCTATAGTAAATTTTTCAAAAATTAATTTTATATTGTCGCAAATTTTAATTGCGCCAGGGATTGCCTTTTCTACAGTAAATTTTTCAAAAAACAATTTTTTACTGTCGCAAATTTTAATTACGCCATGGATTGCCTTTTCTATAGTAAATTATTCAAAAAATAATTTTTTACTGTCGCAAATTTTAATTGCGCCAGGGATTGCCTTTTCTACAGTAAATTTTTCAAAAAATAATTTTCTACTGTCGCAAATTTTAATTGCGCCAAGGATTGCCTTTTCTACAGTAAATTTTTCAAAAAATAATTTTCTACTGTCGCAAATTTTAATTGCGCCAGAGGTTGCCTTTCTACAGTAAATTTTTCAATAAATAATTTTTTACTGTCGCAAATTTTAATTACGCCAGGGATTGCCTTTTCTATAGTAAATTTTTCAAAATTTAATTTTATACTGTCGCAAATTTTAATTACGCCAGGGATTGCCTTTTCTATAGTAAATTTTTCAAAAATTAATTTTTTACTGTCGCAAATTTTAGATACGCCAGGGATTGCCTCTTCTATAGTAAATTTTGCAAAAAATAATTTTTTACTGTCGCAAATTTTAATTGCGGCAGGGATTGCCTTTTCTACAGTAAATTTTTCAAAAAATAATTTTTTACTGTCGCAAATTTTAATTACGCCAGGGATTGCCTTTTCTATAGTAAATTTTTCAAAAAATAATTTTTTACTGTCGCAAATTTTAAATACGCCAGGGATTGCCTTTTCTATAGTAAATTTTTCAAAAAATAATTTTTTACTGTCGCAAATTTTAATTGCGCCAGGGATTGACTTTTCTACAGTAAATTTTTCGAAAATTAATTTTTTACTGTCGCAAATTTTAATTGCGCCAGGGATTGCCTTTTCTATAGTAAATTTTTCAAAAAGTAATTTTTTACTGTCGCAAATTTTAAATCCGCCAGGGATTGCCTTTGTACAGTAAATTTTTCAAAAAATAATTTTTTACTGTCGCAAATTTTAATTACGCCAGGGATTGCCTTTTCTATAGTAAATTTTTCAAAATTTAATTTAATACCGTCGCAAATTTTAATTGCGCCAGGTATTGCCTTTTCTGTAGTAAATTTTTAAAAAAATAATTTTCTACTGTCGCAAATTTTAATTGCGCCAGGTATTGCCTTTTCTATAGTAAATTTTTCAAAAAATATTTTTTTACTGTCGCAAGTTTTAATTGCGCCAGGGATTGCCTTTTCTACAGTAAATTTTTTACTGTCGCAAATTTTAATTACGCAAGGGTTTGCCTTTTCTATAGCAAATTATTCAAAAAATAATTTTTTACTGTCGCAAATTTTAATTGCGCCAGGGATTGCCTTTTCTATAGTAAATTTTTCAAAAAATAATTTTTTACTGTCGCAAATTTTAAATTCGCCAGGGATTGCCTTTTCTATAGTAAATTTTGCAAAAAATAACTTTTTACTGTCGCAAATTTTAATTGCGCCAGAGATTGCCCTTTCTATAGTAAATTTTTCAAAAAATAATTTTTTACTGTCGCAAATTTTAATTGCGCCAGGGATTGCCTTTTCTACAGTAAATTTTTCAAAAATTAATTTTTTACTGTCGCAAATTTTAATTGCGCCAGGGATTGCCTTTTCTATAGTAAATTTTTCAAAAATTAATTTTTTATTGTCGCAAATTTTAAATCCGCCAGGGATTGCCTTTTCTACAGTAAATTTTTGAAAAAATAATTTTTAACTGTCCCAAATTTTAATTACGCCAGGGATTGCCTTTTCTATAGTAAATTTTTCAAAATTTTATTTTATACTGTCGCAAATTTTAATTGCGCCAGGGATTGCTTTTTCTATAGTAAATTTTTCAAAAAATAATTTTCTACTGTCGCTAATTTTAATTTCGCCAGGGATTGCCCTTTCTATAGTAAATTTTTCAAAAACTAATTTTTTACTGTCGCAAATTTTTATTGCGCCAGGGATTACCTTTTCTATAGTAAATTTTTCAAAAAATAATTTTCTACTGTCGCAAATTTTAATTGCGCCAGGGATTGCCTTTTCTACAGTAAATTTTTCAAAAAAAATTTTTTTACTGTCGCAAATTTTAAATACGCCAGGGATTGCCATTTCTATAGTAAATTTTTCAAAAATTAATTTTTTACTTTCGCAAATTTTGATTGCGCCAGGGATTGCCTTTTCTATAGTAAATTTTGCAAAAAATAATTTTTTACTGTCGCAAATTTTAATTGTGCCAGGGATTGCCTTTTCTACACTAAATTTTTCAAAAAATAATTTTTTACTGTCGCAAATTTTAATTACGCCAGGGATTGCCTTTTATATAGTAAATTTTTCAAATTTAATTTTATACTGTCGCAAATTTTAATTACGCCAGGGATTGCCTTTTCTATAGTAAATTTTTCAAAAATTAATTTTTTACTGTCGCAAATTTTAGATACGCCAGGGATTGCCTCTTCTATAGTAAATTTTGCAAAAAATAATTTTTTACTGTCGCAAATTTTAATTGCGCCAGGGATTGCCTTTTCTACAGTAAATTTTTCAAAAAATAATTTTTTACTGTCGCAAATTTTAATTACGCCAGGGATTGCCTTTTCTATAGTAAATTTTTCAAAAAATAATTTTTTACTGTCGCAAATTTAAATACGCCAGGGATTGCCTTTTCTATAGTAAATTTTGCAAAAAATAATTTTTTACTGTCGCAAATTTTAAATGCGCCAGGGATTGCCTTTTCTATAGTAAATTTTTCAAAAAGTAATTTTTTACTGTCGCAAATTTTAAATCCGCCAGGGATTGCCTTTTGTAGAGTAAATTTTTCAAAAAATAATTTTTTACTGTCGCAAATTTTAATTACGCCAGGGATTGCCTTTTCTATAGTAAATTTTTCAAAATTTAATTTAATACTGTCGCAAATTTTAATTGCGCCAGGTATTGCCTTTTCTGTAGTAAATTTTTAAAAAAATAATTTTCTACTGTCGCAAATTTTAATTGCGCCAGGTATTGCCTCTTCTATAGTAAATTTTTCAAAAAAATATTTTTTTACTGTCGCAAATTTTAATTGCGCCAGGGATTGTCTTTTCTACAGTAAATTTTATACTGTCGCAATTTTAATTACGCAAGGGTTTGCCTTTTCTATAGCAAATTATTCAAAAAATAATTTTTTACTGTCGCAAATTTTAATTGCGCCAGGGATTGCCTTTTCTATAGTAAATTTTTCAAAAAATAATTTTTTACTGTCGCAAATTTTAAATTCGCCAGGGATTGCCTTTTCTATAGTAAATTTTGCAAAAAATAACTTTTTACTGTCGCAAATTTTAATTGCGCCAGAGATTGCCCTTTCTATAGTAAATTTTCAAAAAATAATTTTTTACTGTCGCAAATTTTAATTGCGCCAGGGATTGCCTTTTCTACAGTAAATTTTTCAAAAATTAATTTTTCACTGTCGCAAATTTTAATTGAGCCAGGGATTGCCTTTTCTATAGTAAATTTTTCAAAAATTAATTTTTTATTGTCGCAAATTTTAAATCCGCCGGGATTGCCTTTTCTACAGTAAATTTTTGAAAAAATAATTTTTTACTGTCCCAAATTTTAATTACGCCAGGGATTGCCTTTTCTATAGTAAATTTTCAAAATTTTATTTTATACTGTCGCAAATTTTAATTGCGCCAGGGATTGCTTTTTCTATAGTAAATTTTTCAAAAAATAATTTTCTACTGTCGCTAATTTTAATTTCGCCAGGGATTGCCCTTTTTATAGTAAATTTTTCAAAAACTAATTTTTTACTGTCGCAAATTTTAATTGCGCCAGGGATTACCTTTTCTATAGTAAATTTTTCAAAAAATAATTTTCTACTGTCGCAAATTTTAATTGCGCCAGGGATTGCCTTTTCTACAGTAAATTTTCAAAAAAAAATTTTTTACTGTCGCAAATTTTAAATACGCCAGGGATTGCCTTTCTATAGTAAATTTTTCAAAAATTAATTTTTTACTGTCGCAAATTTTGATTGCGCCAGGGATTGCCTTTTCTATAGTAAATTTTTCAAGACTAATTTTTTACTGTCGGCAAATTTTAATTACGCCAGGGATTTGCCTTTTCTATAGTAAATTTGCAAAAAATAATTTTTTACTGTCGCAAATTTTAATTGTGCCAGGGATTGCCTTTTCTACAGTAAATTTTTCAAAAATAATTTTTTACTGTCGCAAATTTTAATTACGCCAGGGATTGCCTTTTCTATAGTAAATTATTCAAAAAATAATTTTTTACTTTCGCAAATTTTAATTGCGCCAGGGATTGCCTTTTCTACAGTAAATTTTTCAAAAAATAATTTTCTACTGTCGCAAATTTTAATTGCGCCAGGGATTGCCTTTTCTACAGTAAATTTTTCAAAAAATAATTTTCTAACTGTCGCAAATTTTAATTGCGCCAGGGATTGCCTTTTCTACAGTCAATTTTCAAAAAATAATTTTTTACTGTCGCAAATTTTAATTGCGCCAGGCATTGCCTTTTCTATAGTAAATTTTTCAAAAAATTATTTTTTACTGTCGCAAATTTTAACTGCGCCAGGATTGCCTTTTCTATAGTAAATTTTTCAAAAAATAATTTTTTACTGTCGCAAATTTTAAATACGCCAGGGATTCCCTTTTCTATAGTAAATTTTGCAAAAAATAATTTTTTACTGTCGCAAATTTAAATGCGCCCAGGGATTGCCTTTTCTATAGTAAATTTTCAAAAAATAATTTTTTACTGTCGCAAATTTTAATTGCGCCAGGGATTGACATTTCTACAGTAAATTTTTCGAAAATTAATTGTTTACTGTCGCAAATTTTAATTGCGCCAGGGATTGCCTTTTCTATAGTAAATTTTTCAAAAATTAATTTTTTACCTGTCGCAAATTTTAAATCCGCCAGGATTGCCTTTTCTACAGTAAATTTTCAAAAAATAATTTTTTACTGTCGCAAATTTTAATTACGCCAGGGATTGCCTTTTCTATAGTAAATTTTTCAAAATTTAATTTAATACTGTCGCAAATTTAATTGCGCCAGGTATTGCCTTTTCTGTAGTAAATTTTAAAAAAATAATTTTCTACTGTCGCAAATTTTAATTGCGCCAGGTATTGCCTTTTCTATAGTAAATTTTTCAAAAAATATTTTTTTACTGTCGCAAATTTTAATTGCGCCAGGGATTGTCTTTTCTACTGTAAAATTTTTTACTGTCGCAAATTTTAATTACGCAAGGGTTTGCCTTTTCTATAGCAAATTATTCAAAAAATAATTTTTTACTGTCGCAAATCTTAATTGCGCAGGATTGCCTTTTCTACAGTAAATTTTCAAAAAAATTATTTTTTACTGTCGCAAATTTTAATTGCGCCAGGGATTGCCTTTTCTATAGTAAATTTTTCAAAATTTTATTTTATACTGTCGCAAATTTTAATTGCGCCAGGGATTGCTTTTTCTATAGTAAATTTTTCAAAAATAATTTTCTACTGTCGCAAATTTTAATTTCGCCAGGATTGCCTTTTCTATAGTAAATTTTTCAAAAACTAATTTTTTACTGTCGCAAATTTTAATTGCGCCAGGGATTACCTTTTTCTATAGTAAATTTTTCAAAAAATAATTTTCTACTGTCGCAAATTTTAATTGCGCCAGGGATTGCCTTTTCTACAGTAAATTTTTCAAAAAAAAATTTTTACTGTCGCAAATTTTAATACGCCAGGATTGCTTTTCTATAGTAAATTTTTCAAAAATTAATTTTTTACTGTCGCAAATTTTAATTGCGCCAGGGATTGCCTTTTCTATAGTAAATTTTTCAAAAACTAATTTTTTACTGTCGCAAATTTTAATTACGCCAAGGATTGCCTTTTCTATGGTAAAATTATTCAAAAAATAATTTTTTACTGTCGCAAATTTTAAATACGCCAGGGATTGCCTTTTCTTTAGTAAATTTTCAAAAAATAATTTTCTACTTGTCGCAAATTTTAATTGCGCCAGGGATTGCCTTTTCTACAGTAAAATTTTTCAAAAATAATTTTTACTGTCGCAAATTTTAAGTACGCCAGGGATTGCCTTTCTATAGTAAATTTTCAAAAATTAATTTTTTGTTGTCGCAAATTTTAATTTCGCCAGGGATTGCCTTTCTATAGTAAATTTTTCAAAAATTAATTTTATACAGTCGGAAATTTTAATTACGCCAGGGATTGCCTTTTCTATAGTAAATTTTTCAAAATTAATTTTATACTGTCGCAAATTTTAATTGCGCCAGGGATTGCCTTTTCTACAGTAAATTTTTCAAAAAACAATTTTTTACTGTCGCAAATTTTAATTACGCCAGGGATTGCTTTTTTCTATAGTAAATTATTCAAAAAATAATTTTTTACTGTCGCAAATTTAATTGCGCCAGGGATTGCCTTTTCTACAGTAAATTTTTCAAAAAATAATTTTCTACTGTCGCAAATTTTAATTGCGCCAGGGATTGCCTTTTCTACAGTAAATTTTTCAAAAAATAATTTTCTACTGTCGCAAATTTTAATTGCGCCAGGGATTGCCTTTTCTACAGTAAATTTTTCAAAAAATAATTTTTTACTGTCGCAAATTTTAATTACGCCGGGGATTGCTTTCTCTACAGTAAATTTTTCAAAAATGATTTGCTATTGTCGCAAATTTTAATTGCGCCAGGGATTGCCTTTTCTATAGTAAATTTTTCAAAAATTAATTTTATACTGTCGCAAATTTTAATTGCGCCAGGGATTGCCTTTTCTACAGTAAATTTTTCAAAAAACAATTTTTTACTGTCGCAAATTTTAATTACGCCAGGGATTGCTTTTTCTATAGTAAATTATTCAAAAAATAATTTTTTACTGTCGCAAATTTTAATTGCGCCAGGGATTGCCTTTTCTACAGTAAATTTTCAAAAAACAATTTTTTACTGTCGCAAATTTTAATTACGCCGGGATTGCCTTCTCTACAGTAAATTTTTCAAAAAATAATTTTCTATTGTCGCAAATTTTAATTGCGCCAGGGATTGCCTTTTCTACAGTAAATTTTTCAAAAAATAGTTTTCTACTGTCGCAAATTTTAATTGCGCCAGGGATTGCCTTTTCTACAGTAAATTTTTCAAAAAAATAATTTTCTACTGTCGCAAATTTTAATTGCGCCAGGGATTGCCTTTTCTACAGTAAATTTTTCAAAAAATAATTTTCTACTGTCGCAAATTTTAATTGCGCCAGGATTGCCTTTTATACAGTAAATTTTTCAAAAAATAATTTTTTACTGTCGCAAATTTTAATTACGCCGGGGATTGCCTTCTCTACAGTAAATTTTTCAAAAAATAATTTTCTATTGTCGCAAATTTTAACTGCGCCAGGGATTGCCTTTTCTACAGTAAATTTTTCAAAAAATAATTTTTTACTGTCGCAAATTTTAATTGCGCCAGGGATTGCCTTTTCTATAGTAAATTTTTCAAAAAATAATTTTTATTGTCGCAAATTTAACTGCGCCAGGGATTGCCTTTTCTATAGTAAATTTTTCAAAAAATCATTTTTTACTGTCGCAAATTTTAAATACGCAGGGATTGCCTTTTCTATAGTAAATTTTGCAAAAAATAATTTTTTACTGTCGCAAATTTTAAATGCGCCAGGGATTGCCCTTTCTATAGTAATTTTTTCAAAAATAATTTTTTACTGTCGCAAATTTTAATTGCGCCAGGGATTGCCTTTTCTACAGTAAATTTTTCAAAAATTAATTTTTTACTGTCGCAAATTTTAATTGCGCCAGGGATTGCCTTTTCTATAGTAAATTTTCAAAAATTAATTTTTTACTGTCGCAAATTTTAAATCCGCCAGGGATTGCCTTTTCTACCGTAAATTTTTCAAAAAATAATTTTTTACTGTCGCAAATTTTAATTACGCCAGGGATTGCCTTTTCTATAGTAAATTTTCAAAAATTAATTTATACTGTCGCAAATTTTAATTGCGCCAGGGATTGCCTTTTCTACAGTAAATTTTTCAAAAAACAATTTTTTACTGTCGCAAATTTTAATTACGCCAGGGATTGCCTTTTCTATAGTAAATTATTCAAAAAATAATTTTTTACTGTCGCAAATTTTAATTGCGCCAGGGATTGCCTTTTCTACAGTAAATTTTTCAAAAAATAATTTTCTACTGTCGCAAATTTTAATTGCGACAAGGATTGCCTTTTCTACAGTAAATTTTCAAAAAATAATTTTCTACTGTCGCAAATTTTAATTGCGCCAGAGGTTGCCTTTCTACAGTAAATTTTTCAATAAATAATTTTTTACTGTCGCAAATTTTAACTACGCCAGGGATTGCCTTTTCTATAGTAAGTTTTTCAAATTTAATTTTATACTGTCCGCAAATTTTAATTACGCCAGGGATTGCCTTTTCTATAGTAAATTTTTCAAAAATTAATTTTTACTGTCGCAAATTTTAGATACGCCAGGGATTGCTTCTTCTATAGCAAATTTTGCAAAAAATAATTTTTTACTGTCGCAAATTTTAATTGCGCCAGGATTGCCTTTTCTACAGAAAAATTTTCAAAAAATAATTTTTTACTGTCGCAAATTTTAATTACGCCAGGTATTGCCTTTTCTATAGTAAATTATTCAAAAAATAATTTTTTACTTTCGCAAATTTTAATTGCGCCAGCGATTGCGTTTTCTACAGTAAATTTTTCAAAAATAATTTTCTACTGTCGCAAATTTTAATTGCGCCAGGGATTGCGTTTTCTACAGTAAATTTTCAAAAAATAATTTTTCTACTGTCGCAATTTTAATTGCGCCAGGGATTGCCTTTTCTACAGTAAATTTTTCAAAAAATAGTTTTTGACTGTCACAAATTTTAATTACGCCGGGGATTGCCTTCTCTACAGTAAATTTTTCAAAAAATAATTTTCTATTGTCGCAAATTTTAATTGCGCCAGGGATTGCCTTTTCTATAGTAAATTTTTCAAAAAATAATTTTTTACTGTCGCAAATTTTAATTGCGCCAGGATTGCCTTTTCGATGGTAATTTTTCAAAAAATAATTTTTTACTGTCGCAAATTTTAACTGCGCCAGGGATTGCCTTTTCTATAGTAAATTTTTCAAAAAAAATTTTTTACTGTCGCAAATTTTAAATACGCCAGGGATTGCCTTTTCTATAGTAAATTTTGAAAAAAATAATTTTTTACTGTCGCAAATTTCAAATGCGCCAGGGATTGCCTTTTCTATAGTAAATTTTTCAAAAAATAATTTTTTACTGTCGCAAATTTTAATTGCGCGCAGGGATTGCCTATTCTACAGTAAATTTTTCGAAAATTAATATTTTACTGTCGCAAATTTTAATTGCGCCAGGGATTGCCTTTTCTATAGTAAAATTTTTCAAAAATAATTTTTAATGTCGCAAATTTTAATCCGCCAGGGATTGCCTTTTCTACAGTAAATTTTTCAAAAAATAATTTTTTACTGTCTCAAATTTTAATTGCGCCAGGGTTTGCCTTTTCTATAGTAAATTTTTCAAAATTTAATTTAATACTGTCGCAAATTTTAATTGCGCCAGGGATTGCCTTTTCTATAGTAAATTTTTCAAAAAATAATTTTTTACTGTCGCAAATTTTAAATTCGCCAGGGATTGCCTTTCCTATAGTAAATTTTGCAAAAAATAACTTTTACTGTCGCAAATTTTAATTGCGCCAGGGATTGCCCTTTCTATAGTAAATTTTTCAAAAATAATTTTTACTGTCGCAAATTTTAATTGCGCCAGGGATTGCCTTTTCTACAGTAAATTTTTCAAAAATTAATTTTTTGCTGTCGCAAATTTAATTGCGCCAGGGATTGCCTTTTCTATAGTAAATTTTTCAAAATTAATTTTTTGCTATCGCAAATTTTAAATCCACCAGGGATTGCCTTTTCTACAGTAAATCTTTCAAAAAATAATTTTTTACTGTCGCAAATTTTAATTACGCAGGGATTGCCTTTTCTATAGTAAATTTTTCAAAATTTATTTTATACTGTCGCAAATTTTAATTGCGCCAGGGATTGCCTTTTCTATAGTAAATTTTTCAAAAAATAATTTTCTACTGTCGCAAATTTTAATTGCGCCAGGGATTGCCTTTTCTATAGTAAATTTTTCAAAAACTAATTTTTACTGTCGCAAATTTTAATTGCGCCAGGGATTACCTTTTCTATAGTAAATTTTTCAAAAAATAATTTTCTACTGTCGCAAATTTTAATTGTGCCAGGGATTGCCTTTTCTACAGTAAATTTTTCAAAAAATAATTTTTTACTGTCGCAAATTTTAAGTACGCCAGGGATTGCCTTTTCTATAGTAAATTTTTCAAAAATTAATTTTTTGTTGTCGCAAATTTTAATTTCGCCAGGGATTGCCTTTTCTATAGTAAATTTTTCAAAAATTAATTTTTTACTGTCGCAAATTTTAATTGCGCCAGGGATTGCCTTTTCTACAGTAAATTTTTCAAAAAATAATTTTCTACTGTCGCAAATTTTAATTGCGCCAGGGATTGCCTTTTCTACAGTAAATTTTTCAAAAAATAATTTCTACTGTCGCAAATTTTAATTGCGCCAGGGATTGCCTTTTCTACAGTAAATTTTTCAAAAAATAATTTTTTACTGTCGCAAATTTTAATTACGCCGGGGATTGCTTTCTCTACAGTAAATTTTCAAAAAATGATTTTCTATTGTCGCAAATTTTAATTGCGCCAGGGATTGCCTTTTCTATAGTAAATTTTTCAAAAATTAATTTTATACTGTCGCAATTTTAATTGCGCCAGGGATTGCCTTTTCTAACAGTAAATTTTTCAAAAAACAATTTTTTACTGTCGCAAATTTTTATTACGCCAGGGATTGCTTTTTCTATAGTAAATTATTCAAAAAATAATTTTTTACTGTCGCAAATTTTAATTGCGCCAGGGATTGCCTTTTCTACAGTAAATTTTTCAAAAAACAATTTTTTACTGTCGCAAATTTTAATTACGCCGGGGATTGCCTTCTCTACAGTAAATTTTTCAAAAAATAATTTCTATTGTCGCAAATTTTAATTGCGCCAGGGATTGCCTTTTCTACAGTAAATTTTCAAAAAATAGTTTTCTACTGTCGCAAATTTTAATTGCGCCAGGGATTGCCTTTTCTACAGTAAATTTTTCAAAAATAATTTTCTACTGTCGCAAATTTTATTTGCGCCAGGGATTGCCTTTTCTACAGTAAATTTTCAAAAAATAATTTTCTACTGTCGCAAATTTTAATTGCGCCAGGGATTGCCTTTTATACAGTAAATTTTTCAAAAATAATTTTTTACTGTCGCAAATTTTAATTACGCCGGGGATTGCCTTCTCTACAGTAATTTTTCAAAAAATAATTTTCTATTGTCGCAAATTTTAACTGCGCCAGGGATTGCCTTTTCTACAGTAAATTTTTCAAAAAATAATTTTTTACTGTCGCAAATTTTAATTGCGCCAGGGATTGCCTTTTCTATAGTAAATTTTTCAAAAATAATTTTTTATTGTCGCAAATTTTAACTGCGCCAGGGATTGCCTTTTCTATAGTAAATTTTTCAAAAAATCATTTTTTACTGTCGCAAATTTTAAATACGCCAGGGATTGCCTTTTCTATAGTAAATTTTGCAAAAAATAATTTTTTACTGTCGCAAATTTTAAATGCGCCAGGGATTGCCCTTTCTATAGTAATTTTTTCAAAAAATAATTTTTTACTGTCGCAAATTTTAATTGCGCCAGGGATTGCCTTTTCTACAGTAAATTTTTCAAAAATTAATTTTTTACTGTCGCAAATTTTAATTGCGCCAGGGATTGCCTTTTCTATAGTAAATTTTCAAAAATTAATTTTTTACTGTCGCAAATTTAAATCCGCCAGGGATTGCCTTTTCTACCGTAAATTTTTCAAAAAATAATTTTTTACTGTCGCAAATTTTAATTACGCCAGGGATTGCCTTTTCTATAGTAAATTTTTCAAAAATTAATTTTATACTGTCGCAAATTTTAATTGCGCCAGGGATTGCCTTTTCTACAGTAAATTTTTCAAAAAACAATTTTTTACTGTCGCAAATTTTAATTACGCCAGGGATTGCCTTTTCTATAGTAAATTATTCAAAAAATAATTTTTTACTGTCGCAAATTTAATTGCGCCAGGGATTGCCTTTTCTACAGTAAATTTTTCAAAAAATAATTTTCTACTGTCGCAAATTTAATTGCGACAAGGATTGCCTTTTCTAC
>CAWVNZ010002480.1:0-18255 GCA_963930735.1 Dioctria linearis | reverse complement strand
AATCCCTGGCGTAATTTTAAATTTGAGACAGTATAAAATTATTTTTTGAATAATTTACTATAGAAAAGGCAATCCCTGGCGTAATTAAAATTTGAGACAGTAAAAAATTATTTTTTGAATAATTTACTATAGAAAAGGCAATCCCTGGCGTAATTAAAATTTGAGACAGTATAAAATTATTTTTTGAATAATTTACTATAGAAAAGGCAATCCCTGGCGTATTTAAAATTTGCGACAGTAAAAAATGAATTTTTGAATAATTTACTATAGAAAAGGCAATCCCTGGCGTAATTAAAATTTGAGACAGTATAAAATTATTTTTTGAATAATTTACTATAGAAAAGGCAATCCCTGGCGTAATTAAATTTTGAGACAGTAAAAAATTATTTTTTGAATAATTTACTATAGAAAAGGCAATCCCTGGCGTAATTAAAATTTGCGACAGTATAAAATTATTTTTTGAATAATTTACTATAGAAAAGGCAATCCCTGGCGTAATTAAAATTTGAGACAGTAAAAAATTATTTTTTGCAAAATTTACTATAGAAAAGGCAATCCCTGGCGTAATTAAAATTTGAGACAGTAAAAAATTATTTTTTGCAAAATTTACTATAGAAAAGGCAATCCCTGGCGTAATTTTAAATTTGAGACAGTATAAAATTATTTTTTGAATAATTTACTATAGAAAAGGCAATCCCTGGCGTAATTAAAATTTGAGACAGTAAAAAATTATTTTTTGAATAATTTACTATAGAAAAGGCAATCCCTGGCGTAATTAAAATTTGAGACAGTATAAAATTATTTTTTGAATAATTTACTATAGAAAAGGCAATCCCTGGCTTAATTAAAATTTGAGACAGTAAAAAATTATTTTTTGAATAATTTACTATACAAAAGGCAATCCCTGGCGTAATTAAAATTTGAGACAGTAAAAAATTATTTTTTGCAAAATTTACTATAGAAAACGCAATCCCTGGCGTAGTTAAAATTTGCGACACTAAACAATTATTTTTTGAATAATTTACTATAGAAAAGGCAATCCCTGGCGTAGTTAAAATTTGAGACAGTATAAAATTATTTTTTGAATAATTTACTATAGAAAAGGCAATCCCTGGCGTAATTAAAATTTGAGACAGTAAAAAATTATTTTTTGAATAATTTACTATAGAAAAGGCAATCCCTGGCGTAATTAAAATTTGCGACACTAAACAATTATTTTTTGCAAAATTTACTATAGAAAAGGCAATCCCTAGCGTAATTAAAATTTGAGACAGTAAACAATTATTTTTTGAATAATTTACTATAGAAAAGGCAATCCCTGGCGTAATTAAAATTTGCGACACTAAACAATTATTTTTTGAATAATTTACTATAGAAAAGGCAATACCTGGCGTAATTAAAATTTGAGACAGTAAAAAATTATTTTTTGAATAATTTACTATAGAAAAGGCAATCCCTGGCGTAATTAAAATTTGTGACAGAAAAAACTAATTTTTGCAAAATTTACTATAGAAAAGGCAATCCCTGGCGTAATTAAAATTTGCGACACTAAAAAATGAATTTTTGAATAATTTACTATAGAAAAGGCAATCCCTGGCGTAATTAAAATTTGCGACACTAAACAATTATTTTTTGAATAATTTACTATAGAAAAGGCAATCCCTGGCGTAATTAAAATTTGAGACAGAAAAAATTTTTTTTTGAATAATTTACTATAGAAAAGGCAATCCCTGGCGTAATTATAATTTGCGACACTAAACAATTATTTTTTGCAAAATTTACTATAGAAAAGGCAATCCCTGGCGTAATTAAAATTTGAGCGAAGGAAAAAATTATTTTTTGAATAATTTACTACAGAAAAGGCAATCCCTGGCGTAATTAAAATTTGCGACACTAAACAATTATTTTTTGCAAAATTTACTATAGAAAAGGCAATCCCTGGCGTATTTAAATTTTGCGACAGTAAAAAATGAATTTTTGAATAATTTACTATAGAAAAGGCAATCCCTGGCGTAATTAAAATTTGAGACACTAAACAATTATTTTTTGCAAAATTTACTATAGAAAAGGCAATCCCTGGCGTATTTAAAATTTGCGACAGTAAAAAATTAATTTTTGCAAAATTTACTATAGAAAAGGCAATCCCTGGCGTAATTATAATTTGCGACACTAAACAATTATTTTTTGCAAAATTTACTATAGAAAAGGCAATCCCTGGCGTAATTATAATTTGCGACACTAAACAATTATTTTTTGCAAAATTTACTATAGAAAAGGCAATCCCTGGCGTAATTAAAATTTGAGACAGTAAAAAATGAATTTTTGAATAATTTACTATAGAAAAGGCAATCCCTGGCGCAATTATAATTTGCGACAGTAAAAAATGAATTTTTGAATAATTTACTATAGAAAAGCCAATCCCTGGCGTAATTAAAATTTGCGACAGTAAACAATTATTTTTTGCAAAATTTACTATAGAAAAGGCAATCCCTGGCGTAATTAAATTTTGAGACAGTAAAAAATTATTTTTTGAATAATTTACTATAGAAAAGGCAATCCCTGGCGTAATTAAAATTTGCGACACTAAAAAATTATTTTTTGAATAATTTACTAGAGAAAAGGCAATCCCTGGCGTAATTAAAATTTGCGACAGTAAAAAATTATTTTTTGAATAATTTACTATAGAAAAGGCAATCCCTGGCGTAATTAAAATTTGCGACAGAAAAAAATTAATTTTTGAATAATTTACTATAGAAAAGGCAATCCCTGGCGTAATTAAAATTGGTGACAGAAAAAATTATTTTTTGAATAATTTACTATAGAAAAGGCAATCCCTGGCGTAATTAAAATTTGTGACAGAAAAAATTATTTTTTGAATAATTTACTATAGAAAAGGCAATCCCTGGCGTATTTAAAATTTGCGACACTAAACAATTATTTTTTGAATAATTTACTATAGAAAAGGCAATCCCTGGCGTAATTAAAATTTGAGACAGTATAAAATTATTTTTTGAATAATTTACTATAGAAAAGGCAATCCCTGGCGTAATTAAAATTTGAGACAGTAAAAAATTATTTTTTGAATAATTTACTATAGAAAAGGCAATCCTTGGCGTAATTAAAATTTGCGGCACTAAACAATTATTTTTTGCAAAATTTACTATAGAAAAGGCAATCCATGGCGTAATTAAAATTTGCAACAGTAAAAAATTATTTTTTGCAAAATTTACTATAGAAAAGGCAATCCCTGGCGTATTTAAAATTTGTGACAGTAAAAAATGAATTTTTGAATAATTTACTATAGAAAAGGCAATCCCTGGCGTAATTAAAATTTGAGACAGTATAAAATTATTTTTTGAATAATTTACTATAGAAAAGGCAATCCCTGGGGTAATTAAAATTTGAGACAGTAAAAAATTATTTTTTGAGTAATTTACTATAGAAAAGGCAATCCCTGGCGTAATTAAAATTTGCGACAGTGTAAAATTATTTTTTGAATAATTTACTATAGAAAAGGCAATCCCTGGCGTAATTAAAATTTGAGACAGTAAAAAATTATTTTTTGCAAAATTTACTATAGAAAAGGCAATCCCTGGCGTAATTAAAATTTGAGACAGTAAAAAATTATTTTTTGCTAAATTTACTATAGAAAAGGCAATCCCTGGCGTAATTAAAATTTGAGACAGTATAAAATTATTTTTTGAATAATTTACTATAGAAAAGGCAATCCCTGGCTTAATTAAAATTTGAGACAGTAAAAAATTATGTTTTGAATTATTTACTATAGAAAAGGCAATCCCTGGCGTAATTAAAATTTGAGACAGTGTAAAATTATGTTTTGAATAATTTACTATAGAAAAGGCAATCCCTGGCTTAATTAAAATTTGAGACAGTAAAAAATTATTTTTTGAATAATTTACTATACAAAAGGCAATCCCTGGCGTAATTAAAATTTGAGACAGTAAAAAATTATTTTTTGCAAAATTTACTATAGAAAAGGCAATCCCTGGCGTAATTAAAATTTGCGACAGTAAAAAATTATTTTTTGCAAAATTTACTATAGAAAAGGCAATCCCTGGCGTAATTAAAATTTGCGACACTAAACAATTATTTTTTGAATAATTTACTATAGAAAAGGCAATCCCTGGCGTAATTAAAATTTGAGACAATATAAAATTATTTTTTGAATAATTTACTATAGAAAAGGCAATCCCTGGCGTAATTAAAATTTGAGACAGTAAAAAATTATTTTTTGAATAATTTACTATAGAAAAGGCAATCCTGGCGTAATTAAAATTTGCGACAGTATAAAATTATTTTTTGAATAATTTACTATAGAAAAGGCAATCCCTGGCGTAATTAAAATTTGTGACAGAAAAAATTATTTTTTGCAAAATTTACTATAGAAAAGGCAATCCCTGGCGTAATTATAATTTGCGACACTAAACAATTATTTTTTGAATAATTTACTATAGAAAAGGCAATCCCTGGCGTAATTATAATTTGAGACCGTAAAAAATTATTTTTTGAATAATTTACTATAGAAAAGGCAATCCCTGGCGTAATTAAAATTTGAGACAGTATAAAATTATTTTTTGAATAATTTACTATAGAAAAGGCAATCCCTGGCTTAATTAAAATTTGAGACAGTAAAAAATTATTTTTTGAATAATTTACTATACTAAAGGCAATCCCTGGCGTATTTAAAATTTGCGACAGTAAAAAATTATTTTTTGAATAATTTACTATAGAAAAGGCAATCCCTGGCGTATTTAAAATTTGCAACAGTAAAAAATTATTTTTTTAATAATTTACTATAGAAAAGGCAATCCCTGGCGTATTTAAAATTTGTGACAGTAAAAAATGAATTTTTGAATAATTTACTATAGAGAAGGCAATCCCTGGCGTAATTAAAATTTGCGACAGTATAAAATTATTTTTTGAATAATTTACTATAGAAAAGGCAATCCCTGGCGTAATTAAAATTTGTGACAGAAAAAATTATTTTTTGAATAATTTACTATAGAAAAGGCAATCCCTGGCGTTATTAAAATTTGTGACAGAAAAAATTATTTTTTGAATAATTTACTATACAAAAGGCAATCCCTGGCGTATTTAAAATTTGCAAGAGTAAAAAATTATTTTTTGCAAAATTTACTATAGAAAAGGCAATCCCTGGGGTATTTAAAATTTGCGACAGTATAAAATTATTTTTTGCATAATTTACTATAGAAAAGGCAAGCCCTGGCGTAATTATAATTTGCGACAGTATAAAATTATTTTTTGAATAATTAACTATAGAAAAGGCAATCCCTGGCGTAATTAAAATTTGAGACAGTAAAAAATTATTTTTTGAATAATTTACTATAGAAAAGGCAATCCCTGGCGTAATTAAAATTTGCGACAGTAAAAAATTATTTTTTGAATAATTTACTATAGAAAAGGCAATCCCTGGCGTAATTAAAATTTGCGACAGAAAAAAATTAATTTTTGAATAATTTACTATAGAAAGGCAATCCCTGGCGTAATTAAAATTGGTGACAGAAAAAATTATTTTTTGAATAATTTACTATAGAAAAGGCAATCCCTGGCGTAATTAAAATTTGTGACAGAAAAAATTATTTTTTGAATAATTTACTATAGAAAAGGCAATCCCTGGCGTATTTAAAATTTGAGACAGTAAAAAATGAATTTTTGAATAATTTACTATAGAAAAGTCAATCCCTGGCGTAATTAAAATTTGCGACAGTAAAAAATTATTTTTTGAATAATTTACTATAGAAAAGGCAATCCCTGGCGTAATTAAAATTTGAGACAGTAAAAAATTATTTTTTGCAAAATTTACTATAGAAAAGGCAATCCCTGGCGTAATTAAAATTTGCGACACTAAACAATTATTTTTTGAATAATTTACTATAGAAAAGGCAATCCCTGGCGTAATTAAAATTTGAGACAGTATAAAATTATTTTTTGAATAATTTACTATAGAAAAGGCAATCCCTGGCGTAATTAAAATTTGAGACAGTAAAAAATTATTTTTTGAATAATTTACTATAGAAAAGGCAATCCTTTTCGTAATTAAAATTTGCGACACTAAACAATTATTTTTTGCAAAATTTACTATAGAAAAGGCAATCCCTGGCGTAATTAAAATTTGCAACAGTAAAAAATTATTTTTTGCAAAATTTACTATAGAAAAGGCAATCCCTGGCGTATTTAAAATTTGCGACAGTAAAAAATGAATTTTTGAATAATTTACTATAGAAAAGGCAATCCCTGGCGTAATTAAAATTTGAGACAGTATAAAATTATTTTTTGAATAATTTACTATAGAAAAGGCAATCCCTGGCGTAATTAAAATTTGAGAGAGTAAAAAATTATTTTTTGAATAATTTACTATAGAAAATGCAATCCCTGGCGTAATTAAAATTTGCGACAGTATAAAATTATTTTTTGAATAATTTACTATAGAAAAGGCAATCCCTGGCGTAATTAAAATATGAGACAGTAAAAAATTATTTTTTGCAAAATTTACTATAGAAAAGGCAATCCCTGGCGTAATTAAAATTTGAGACAGAAAAAAATTATTTTTTGCAAAATTTACTATAGAAAAGGCAATCCCTGGCGTAATTAAAATTTGCGACAGAAAAAAATTAATTTTTGAATAATTTACTATAGAAAAGGCAATCCCTGGCGTAATAAAAATTGGTGACAGAAAAAATTATTTTTTGAATAATTTACTATAGAAAAGGCAATCCCTGGCGTAATTAAAATTTGTGACAGAAAAAATTATTTTTTGAATAATTTACTATAGAAAAGGCAATCCTTGGCGTATTTAAAATTTGAGACACTAAAAAATGAATTTTTGAATAATTTACTATAGAAAAGGCAATCCCTGGCGTAATTAAAATTTGCGACAGTAAAAAATTATTTTTTGAATAATTTACTATAGAAAAGGCAATCCCTGGCGTAATGAAAATTTGAGACAGTAAAAAATTATTTTTTGCAAAATTTACGATAGAAAAGGCAATCCCTGGCGTAATTAAAATTTGCGACACTAAACAATTATTTTTTGAATAATTTACTATAGAAAAGGCAATCCCTGGCGTAATTAAAATTTGAGACAGTATAAAATTATTTTTTGAATAATTTACTATAGAAAAGGCAATCCCTGGCGTAATTAAAATTTGAGACAGTAAAAAATTATTTTTTGAATAATTTACTATAGAAAAGGCAATCCTTGGCGTAATTAAAATTTGCGACACTAAACAATTATTTTTTGCAAAATTTACTATAGAAAAGGCAATCCCTGGCGTAATTAAAATTTGCAACAGTAAAAAATTATTTTTTGCAAAATTTACTATAGAAAAGGCAATCCCTGGCGTATTTAAAATTTGCGACAGTAAAAAATGAATTTTTGAATAATTTACTATAGAAAAGGCAATCCCTGGCGTAATTAAAATTTGAGACAGTATAAAATTATTTTTTGAATAATTTACTATAGAAAAGGCAATCCCTGGCGTAATTAAAATTTGAGAGAGTAAAAAATTATTTTTTGAATAATTTACTATAGAAAATGCAATCCCTGGCGTAATTAAAATTTGCGACAGTATAAAATTATTTTTTGAATAATTTACTATAGAAAAGGCAATCCCTGGCGTAATTAAAATATGAGACAGTAAAAAATTATTTTTTGCAAAATTTACTATAGAAAAGGCAATCCCTGGCGTAATTAAAATTTGTGACAGAAAAAATTATTTTTTGAATAATTTACTATAGAAAAGGCAATCCTTGGCGTATTTAAAATTTGAGACACTAAAAAATGAATTTTTGAATAATTTACTATAGAAAAGGCAATCCCTGGCGTAATTAAAATTTGCGACAGTAAAAAATTATTTTTTGAATAATTTACTATAGAAAAGGCAATCCCTGGCGTAATGAAAATTTGAGACAGTAAAAAATTATTTTTTGCAAAATTTACTATAGAAAAGGCAATCCCTGGCGTAATTAAAATTTGCGACACTAAACAATTATTTTTTGAATAATTTACTATAGAAAAGGCAATCCCTGGCGTAATAAAAATTGGTGACAGAAAAAATTATTTTTTGAATAATTTACTATAGAAAAGGCAATCCCTGGCGTAATTAAAATTTGTGACAGAAAAAATTATTTTTTGAATAATTTACTATAGAAAAGGCAATCCTTGGCGTATTTAAAATTTGAGACACTAAAAAATGAATTTTTGAATAATTTACTATAGAAAAGGCAATCCCTGGCGTAATTAAAATTTGCGACAGTAAAAAATTATTTTTTGAATAATTTACTATAGAAAAGGCAATCCCTGGCGTAATGAAAATTTGAGACAGTAAAAAATTATTTTTTGCAAAATTTACTATAGAAAAGGCAATCCCTGGCGTAATTAAAATTTGCGACACTAAACAATTATTTTTTGAATAATTTACTATAGAAAAGGCAATCCCTGGCGTAATTAAAATTTGAGACAGTATAAAATTATTTTTTGAATAATTTACTATAGAAAAGGCAATCCCTGGCGTAATTAAAATTTGAGACAGTAAAAAATTATTTTTTGAATAATTTACTATAGAAAAGGCAATCCTTGGCGTAATTAAAATTTGCGACACTAAACAATTATTTTTTGCAAAATTTACTATAGAAAAGGCAATCCCTGGCGTAATTAAAATTTGCAACAGTAAAAAATTATTTTTTGCAAAATTTACTATAGAAAAGGCAATCCCTGGCGTAATTAAAATTTGCGACAGTAAAAAATTATTTTTTGAATAATTTACTATAGAAAAGGCAATCCCTGGCGTAATGAAAATTTGAGACAGTAAAAAATTATTTTGTGCAAAATTTACTATAGAAAAGGCAATCCCTGGCGTAATTAAAATTTGAGACAGTAAAAAATTATTTTTTGCAAAATTTACTATAGAAAAGGCAATCCCTGGCGTAATTAAAATTTGCGACAGAAAAAAATTAATTTTTGAATAATTTACTATAGAAAAGGCAATCCCTGGCGTAATAAAAATTGGTGACAGAAAAAATTATTTTTTGAATAATTTACTATAGAAAAGGCAATCCCTGGCGTAATTAAAATTTGTGACAGAAAAAATTATTTTTTGAATAATTTACTATAGAAAAGGCAATCCCTGGCGTATTTAAAATTTGAGACAGTAAAAAATGAATTTTTGAATAATTTACTATAGAAAAGGCAATCCCTGGCGTAATTAAAATTTGCGACAGTAAAAAATTATTTTTTGAATAATTTACTATAGAAAAGGCAATCCCTGGCGTAATGAAAATTTGAGACAGTAAAAAATTATTTTTTGCAAAATTTACTATAGAAAAGGCAATCCCTGGCGTAATTAAAATTTGCGACACTAAACAATTATTTTTTGAATAATTTACTATAGAAAAGGCAATCCCTGGCGTAATTAAAATTTGAGACAGTATAAAATTATTTTTTGAATAATTTACTATAGAAAAGGCAATCCCTGGCGTAATTAAAATTTGAGACAGTAAAAAATTATTTTTTGAATAATTTACTATAGAAAAGGCAATCCTTGGCGTAATTAAAATTTGCGACACTAAACAATTATTTTTTGCAAAATTTACTATAGAAAAGGCAATCCCTGGCGTAATTAAAATTTGCAACAGTAAAAAATTATTTTTTGCAAAATTTACTATAGAAAAGGCAATCCCTGGCGTATTTAAAATTTGCGAGAGTAAAAAATGAATTTTTGAATAATTTACTATAGAAAAGGCAATCCCTGGCGTAATTAAAATTTGAGACAGTATAAAATTATTTTTTGAATAATTTACTATAGAAAAGGCAATCCCTGGCGTAATTAAAATTTGAGACAGTAAAAAATTATTTTTTGAATAATTTACTATAGAAAAGGCAATCCCTGGCGTAATTAAAATTTGCGACAGTATAAAATTATTTCTTGAATAATTTACTATAGAAAAGGCAATCCCTGGCGTAATTAAAATTTGAGACAGTAAAAAATTATTTTTTGCAAAATTTACTATAGAAAAGGCAATCCCTGGCGTAATTAAAATTTGAGACAGTAAAAAATTATTTTTTGCAAAATTTACTATAGAAAAGGCAATCCCTGGCGTAATTAAAATTTGAGACAGTATAAAATTATTTTTTGAATAATTTACTATAGAAAAGGCAATCCCTGGCGTAATTAAAATTTGAGACAGTAAAAAATTATTTTTTGAATAATTTACTATACAAAAGGCAATCCCTGGCGTAATTAAAATTTGAGACAGTAAAAAATTATTTTTTGCAAAATTTACTATAGAAAAGGCAATCCCTGGCGTAATTAAAATTTGCGACACTAAACAATTATTTTTTGAATAATTTACTATAGAAAAGGCAATCCCTGGCGTAATTAAAATTTGAGACAGTATAAAATTATTTTTTGAATAATTTACTATAGAAAAGGCAATCCCTGGCGTAATTAAAATTTGAGACAGTAAAAAATAATTTTTTGAATAATTTACTATAGATAAGGCAATCCCTGGCGTAATTAAAATTTGCGACAGTATAAAATTATTTTTTGAATAATTTACTATAGAAAAGGAAATCCCTGGCGTAATTAAAATTTGAGACAGTAAAAAATTATTTTTTGAATAATTTACTATAGAAAAGGCAATCCTTGGCGTAATTAAAATTTGCGACACTAAACAATTATTTTTTGCAAAATTTACTATAGAAAAGGCAATCCCTGGCGTAATTAAAATTTGCAACAGTAAAAAATTATTTTTTGCAAAATTTACTATAGAAAAGGCAATCCCTGGCGTAATTAAAATTTGCGACAGTAAAAAATTATTTTTTGAATAATTTACTATAGAAAAGGCAATCCCTGGCGTAATGAAAATTTGAGACAGTAAAAAATTATTTTTTGCAAAATTTACTATAGAAAAGGCAATCCCTGGCGTAATTAAAATTTGAGACAGTAAAAAATTATTTTTTGCAAAATTTACTATAGAAAAGGCAATCCCTGGCGTAATTAAAATTTGCGACAGAAAAAAATTAATTTTTGAATAATTTACTATAGAAAAGGCAATCCCTGGCGTAATAAAAATTGGTGACAGAAAAAATTATTTTTTGAATAATTTACTATAGAAAAGGCAATCCCTGGCGTAATTAAAATTTGTGACAGAAAAAATTATTTTTTGAATAATTTACTATAGAAAAGGCAATCCCTGGCGTATTTAAAATTTGAGACAGTAAAAAATGAATTTTTGAATAATTTACTATAGAAAAGGCAATCCCTGGCGTAATTAAAATTTGCGACAGTATAAAATTATTTTTTGAATAATTTACTATAGAAAAGGCAATCCCTGGCGTAATGAAAATTTGAGACAGTAAAAAATTATTTTTTGCAAAATTTACTATAGAAAAGGCAATCCCTGGCGTAATTAAAATTTGCGACACTAAACAATTATTTTTTGAATAATTTACTATAGAAAAGGCAATCCCTGGCGTAATTAAAATTTGAGACAGTATAAAATTATTTTTTGAATAATTTACTATAGAAAAGGCAATCCCTGGCGTAATTAAAATTTGAGACAGTAAAAAATTATTTTTTGAATAATTTACTATAGAAAACGCAATCCTTGGCGTAATTAAAATTTGCGACACTAAACAATTATTTTTTGCAAAATTTACTATAGAAAAGGCAATCCCTGGCGTAATTAAAATTTGCAACAGTAAAAAATTATTTTTTGCAAAATTTACTATAGAAAAGGCAATCCCTGGCGTATTTAAAATTTGCGAGAGTAAAAAATGAATTTTTGAATAATTTACTATAGAAAAGGCAATCCCTGGCGTAATTAAAATTTGAGACAGTATAAAATTATTTTTTGAATAATTTACTATAGAAAAGGCAATCCCTGGCGTAATTAAAATTTGAGACAGTAAAAAATTATTTTTTGAATAATTTACTATAGAAAAGGCAATCCCTGGCGTAATTAAAATTTGCGACAGTATAAAATTATTTCTTGAATAATTTACTATAGAAAAGGCAATCCCTGGCGTAATTAAAATTTGAGACAGTAAAAAATTATTTTTTGCAAAATTTACTATAGAAAAGGCAATCCCTGGCGTAATTAAAATTTGAGACAGTAAAAAATTATTTTTTGCAAAATTTACTATAGAAAAGGCAATCCCTGGCGTAATTAAAATTTGAGACAGTATAAAATTATTTTTTGAATAATTTACTATAGAAAAGGCAATCCCTGGCGTAATTAAAATTTGAGACAGTAAAAAATTATTTTTTGAATAATTTACTATACAAAAGGCAATCCCTGGCGTAATTAAAATTTGAGACAGTAAAAAATTATTTTTTGCAAAATTTACTATAGAAAAGGCAATCCCTGGCGTAATTAAAATTTGCGACACTAAACAATTATTTTTTGAATAATTTACTATAGAAAAGGCAATCCCTGGCGTAATTAAAATTTGAGACAGTATAAAATTATTTTTTGAATAATTTACTATAGAAAAGGCAATCCCTGGCGTAATTAAAATTTGAGACAGTAAAAAATAATTTTTTGAAT
Source organism: Dioctria linearis (assembly GCA_963930735.1). Classification (NCBI taxonomy): domain Eukaryota; kingdom Metazoa; phylum Arthropoda; class Insecta; order Diptera; family Asilidae; genus Dioctria; species Dioctria linearis. The sequence continues at coordinate 5,664 of CAWVNZ010002480.1, read as the reverse complement.
AATTTACTATAGATAAGGCAATCCCTGGCGTAATTAAAATTTGCGACAGTATAAAATTATTTTTTGAATAATTTACTATAGAAAAGGAAATCCCTGGCGTAATTAAAATTTGAGACAGTAAACAATTATTTTTTGAATAATTTACTATAGAAAAGGCAATCCCTGGCGTAATTAAAATTTGTGACAGAAAAAATTATTTTTTGCAAAATTTACTATAGAAAAGGCAATCCCTGGCGTAATTATAATTTGCGACACTAAACAATTATTTTTTGTATAATTTACTATAGAAAAGGCAATCCCTGGCGTAATTATAATTTGCGACAGTATAAAATTATTTTTTGAATAATTTACTATAGAAAAGGCAAACCCTGGCGTAATTAAAATTTGAGACAGTAAAAAATTATTTTTTGAATAATTTACTATAGAAAAGGCAATCCCTGGCGTAATTAAAATTTGAGACAGTATAAAATTATTTTTTGAATAATTTACTATAGAAAAGGCAATCCCTGGCTTAATTAAAATTTGAGACAGTAAAAAATTATTTTTTGAATAACTTACTATAAAAAAGGCAATCCCTGGCGTATTTAAAATTTTCGACAGTAAAAAATTATTTTTTGAATAATTTACTATAGAAAAGGCAATCCCTGGCGTATTTAAAATTTGCAACAGTAAAAAATTATTATTTTAATAATTTACTATAGAAAAGGCAATCCCTGGCGTATTTAAAATTTGTGACAGTAAAAAATGAATTTTTGAATAATTTACTATAGAGAAGGCAATCCCTGGCGTAATTATAATTTGCGACAGTATAAAATTATTTTTTGAATAATTTACTACAGAAAAGGCAATCCCTGGCGTAATTAAAATTTGCGACAGAAAAAAATTAATTTTTGCAAAATTTACTATAGAAAAGGCAATCCCTGGCATAATTAAAATTTGAGACAGTAAAAAATTATTTTTTGAATAATTTACTATAGAAAAGGCAATCCCTGGCGTAATTAAAATTTGAGACAGTAAAAAATTATTTTTTGAATAATTTACTATAGAAAAGGCAATCCCTGGCGTAATTAAAATTTGCAACAGTAATAAATTATTTTTTGCAACATTTACTATAGAAAAGGCAATCCCTGGCGTAATTAAAATTTGAGACAGTAAAAAATGAATTTTTGAATAATTTACTATAGAAAAGGCAATCCCTGGCGTAATTAAAATTTGCGACTTGTAAAAAATTATTCTTTGAATAATTTACTATAGAAAAGGCAATCCCTGGCGTATTTAAAATTTGAGACAGTAAAAAATTATTTTTTGAATAATTTACTATAGAAAAGGCAATCCTTGGCGTAATTATAATTTGCGACAGTATAAAATTATTTTTTGAATAATTTACTATAGAAAAGGCAATCCCTGGCGTAATTAAAATTTGAGACAGTAAAAAATTATTTTTTGAATAATTTACTATAGAAAAGGCAATCCCTGGCGTAATTAAAATTTGAGACAGTAAAAAATTATTTTTTGAATAATTTACTGGAGAAAAGGCAATCCCTGGCGTATTTAAAATTTGCGACAGTATAAACTTATTTTTTTAATAATTTACTATAGAAAAGGCAATCCCTGGCGTAATTATAATTTGCGAGAGTATAAAATTATTTTTTGAATAATTTACTATAGAAAAGGCAATCCCTGGCGTAATTAAAATTTGCAACAGTAAAAAATTATTTTTTGCAACATTTACTATAGAAAAGGCAATCCCTGGCGTAATTAAAATTTGAGACAGTAAAAAATGAATTTTTGCAAAATTTACTATAGAAAAGGCAATCCCTGGCGTAATTAAAATTTGAGACAGTAAAAAATTATTTTTTGAATAATTTACTATAGAAAAGGCAATCCCTGGCGTATTTAAAATTTGCGACAGTATAAAATTATTTTTTGAATAATTTACTATAGAAAAGGCAATCCCTGGCGTAATTATAATTTGCGACAGTATAAAATTATTTTTTGAATAATTTACTATAGAAAAGGCAATCCCTGGCGTAATTAAAATTTGAGACATTAAAAAATTAATTTTTGAATAATTTACTATAGAAAAGGCAATCCCTGGCGTAATTAAAATTTGCGACAGTAAAAAATTATTTTTTTGAATAATTTACTATAGAAAAGGCAATCCCTGGCGTATTTAAAATTTGCAACAGTAAAAAATTATTTTTTGCAAAATTTACTATAGAAAAGGCAATCCCTGGCGTATTTAAAATTTGCGACAGTATAAAATTATTTTTTGAATAATTTACTATAGAAAAGGCAATCCCTGGCGTAATTAAAATTTGTGACAGAAAAAATTATTTTTTGAATAATTTACTATAGAAAAGGCAATCCCTGGCGTAATTAAAATTTGCGACAGTAAAAAATTATTTTTTGAATAATTTACTATAGAAAAGGCAATCCCTGGCGTAATTAAAATTTGCGACAGTATAAAATTATTTTTTGAATAATTTACTATAAAAAAGGCAATCCCTGGCGTAATTAAAATTTGCGACAGTATAAAATTATTTTTTGCAAAATTTACTATAGAAAAGGCAATCCCTGGCGTATTTAAAATTTGCGACAGTGTAAAATTATTTTTTGAATAATTTACTATAGAAAAGGCAATCCCTGGCGTAATAAAAATTGGTGACAGAAAAAATTATTTTTTGAATAATTTACTATAGAAAAGGCAATCCCTGGCGTAATTAAAATTTGTGACAGAAAAAAATATTTTTTGAATAATTTACTATAGAAAAGGCAATCCTTGGCGTATTTAAAATTTGAGACACTAAAAAATGAATTTTTGAATAATTTACTATAGAAAAGGCAATCCCTGGCGTAATTAAAATTTGCGACAGTAAAAAATTATTTTTTGAATAATTTACTATAGAAAAGGCAATCCCTGGCGTAATGAAAATTTGAGACAGTAAAAAATTATTTTTTGCAAAATTTACTATAGAAAAGGCAATCCCTGGCGTAATTAAAATTTGCGACACTAAACAATTATTTTTTGAATAATTTACTATAGAAAAGGCAATCCCTGGCGTAATTAAAATTTGAGACAGTATAAAATTATTTTTTGAATAATTTACTATAGAAAAGGCAATCCCTGGCGTAATTAAAATTTGAGACAGTAAAAAATTATTTTTTGAATAATTTACTATAGAAAAGGCAATCCTTGGCGTAATTAAAATTTGCGACACTAAACAATTATTTTTTGCAAAATTTACTATAGAAAAGGCAATCCCTGGCGTAATTAAAATTTGCAACAGTAAAAAATTATTTTTTGCAAAATTTACTATAGAAAAGGCAATCCCTGGCGTAATTAAAATTTGCGACAGTAAAAAATTATTTTTTGAATAATTTACTATAGAAAAGGCAATCCCTGGCGTAATGAAAATTTGAGACAGTAAAAAAATTATTTTTTGCAAAATTTACTATAGAAAAGGCAATCCCTGGCGTAATTAAAATTTGAGACAGTAAAAAATTATTTTTTGCAAAATTTACTATAGAAAAGGCAATCCCTGGCGTAATTAAGATTTGCGACAGAAAAAAATTAATTTTTGAATAATTTACTATAGAAAAGGCAATCCCTGGCGTAATAAAAATTGGTGACAGAAAAAATTATTTTTTGAATAATTTACTATAGAAAAGGCAATCCCTGGCGTAATTAAAATTTGTGACAGAAAAAATTATTTTTTGAATAATTTACTATAGAAAAGGCAATCCCTGGCGTATTTAAAATTTGAGACAGTAAAAAATGAATTTTTGAATAATTTACTATAGAAAAGGCAATCCCTGGCGTAATTAAAATTTGCGACAGTAAAAAATTATTTTTTGAATAATTTACTATAGAAAAGGCAATCCCTGGCGTAATGAAAATTTGAGACAGTAAAAAATTATTTTTTGCAAAATTTACTATAGAAAAGGCAATCCCTGGCGTAATTAAAATTTGCGACACTAAACAATTATTTTTTGAATAATTTACTATAGAAAAGGCAATCCCTGGCGTAATTAAAATTTGAGACAGTATAAAATTATTTTTTGAATAATTTACTATAGAAAAGGCAATCCCTGGCGTAATTAAAATTTGAGACAGTAAAAAATTATTTTTTGAATAATTTACTATAGAAAAGGCAATCCTTGGCGTAATTAAAATTTGCGACACTAAACAATTATTTTTTGCAAAATTTACTATAGAAAAGGCAATCCCTGGCGTAATTAAAATTTGCAACAGTAAAAAATTATTTTTTGCAAAATTTACTATAGAAAAGGCAATCCCTGGCGTATTTAAAATTTGCGAGAGTAAAAAATGAATTTTTGAATAATTTACTATAGAAAAGGCAATCCCTGGCGTAATTAAAATTTGAGACAGTATAAAATTATTTTTTGAATAATTTACTATAGAAAAGGCAATCCCTGGCGTAATTAAAATTTGAGACAGTAAAAAATTATTTTTTGAATAATTTACTATAGAAAAGGCAATCCCTGGCGTAATTAAAATTTGCGACAGTATAAAATTATTTCTTGAATAATTTACTATAGAAAAGGCAATCCCTGGCGTAATTAAAATTTGAGACAGTAAAAAATTATTTTTTGCAAAATTTACTATAGAAAAGGCAATCCCTGGCGTAATTAAAATTTGAGACAGTAAAAAATTATTTTTTGCAAAATTTACTATAGAAAAGGCAATCCCTGGCGTAATTAAAATTTGAGACAGTATAAAATTATTTTTTGAATAATTTACTATAGAAAAGGCAATCCCTGGCGTAATTAAAATTTGAGACAGTAAAAATTATTTTTTGAATAATTTACTATACAAAAGGCAATCCCTGGCGTAATTAAAATTTGAGACAGTAAAAAATTATTTTTTGCAAAATTTACTATAGAAAAGGCAATCCCTGGCGTAATTAAAATTTGCGACACTAAACAATTATTTTTTGAATAATTTACTATAGAAAAGGCAATCCCTGGCGTAATTAAAATTTGAGACCGTATAAAATTATTTTTTGAATAATTTACTATAGAAAAGGCAATCCCTGGCGTAATTAAAATTTGAGACAGTAAAAAATAATTTTTTGAATAATTTACTATAGATAAGGCAATCCCTGGCGTAATTAAAATTTGCGACAGTATAAAATTATTTTTTGAATAATTTACTATAGAAAAGGAAATCCCTGGCGTAATTAAAATTTGAGACAGTAAAAAATTATTTTTTGAATAATTTACTATAGAAAAGGCAATCCTTGGCGTAATTAAAATTTGCGACACTAAACAATTATTTTTTGCAAAATTTACTATAGAAAAGGCAATCCCTGGCGTAGTTAAAATTTGCAACAGTAAAAAATTATTTTTTGCAAAATTTACTATAGAAAAGGCAATCCCTGGCGTAATTAAAATTTGCGACAGTAAAAAATTATTTTTTGAATAATTTACTATAGAAAAGGCAATCCCTGGCGTAATGAAAATTTGAGACAGTAAAAAATTATTTTTTGCAAAATTTACTATAGAAAAGGCAATCCCTGGCGTAATTAAAATTTGAGACAGTAAAAAAATTATTTTTTGCAAAATTTACTATAGAAAAGGCAATCCCTGGCGTAATTAAAATTTGCGACAGAAAAAAATTAATTTTTGAATAATTTACTA
>CAWVNZ010002479.1:0-113811 GCA_963930735.1 Dioctria linearis | reverse complement strand
TATAGAAAAGGCAATCCCTGGCGTAATTAAAATTTGCGACAGTAGAAAATTATTTTTTGAATAATTTACTATAGAAAAGGCAATCCCTGGCGTATTTAAAATTTGCGACAGTAAAAAATTAATTTGTTAAAAATTTACTGTAGAAAAGGCAATCCCTGGCGCAATTAAAATTTGCGACAGTAAAAAATTATTTTTTGAATAATTTACTATAGAAAAGGCAATCCCTGGCGTAAATAAAATTTGCGACAGTATAAAATTATTTTTTGAATAAATTACTATAGAAAAGGCAATCCCTGGCGTATTTAAAATTTGCGACATTAAGAAATTAATTTGTGAGAAATTTACTATAGAAAAGGCAATCCCTGGGATATTTAAAATTTGCGACAGTAAAAAATTATTTTTTGAATAATTTACTATAGAAAAGGCAATCCCTGGCGCAATTAAAATTTGCGACAGTAGAAAATTATTTTTTGAAAAATTTACCTGGCGAAATTGAAATTTGCGAGAGTAAAAAATTATTTTTTGAATAATTTACTATAGAAAAGGCAATCCCTCTCGTAATTAAAATTTGCGACATTAAAAAATTATTTTTTGAATAATTTACTATAGAAAAGGCAATCCCTGGCGCACTTACAATTTGCGACAGTAAAAAATTATTTTTTTGAATAATTTACTATAGAAAAGGCAATTCTGGCGCACTTACAATTTGCGACAGTAAAAAATTATTTTTTGAATAATTTACTATAGAAAAGGCAATCCCTGGCGCACTTAAAATTTGCGACAGTGGAAAATTATTTTTTGAATAATTTACTATAGAAAAGGCAATCCCTGGCGTATTTAAAATTTGCGACAATAAAAAATTAATATTTTGAAAAATTTACTGTAGAAAAGGCAATCCCTGGCGCAATTAAAATTTGCGACAGTAAAATATTATTTTTTGCAAAATTTACTGTAGAAAAGGCAATCCCTGGCGCAATTAAAACATGCGATAGTAAAAAATTATTTTGTGAAAAATTTACTGTAGAAAAGGCAATCCCTGGCGCAATTAAAATTTGCGACAGTAAAAAATTATTTTTTGAATAATTTACTATAGAAAAGGCAATCCCTGGCGTAAATAAAATTTGCGACAGTATAAAATTATTTTTTGAATAAATTACTATAGAAAAGGCAATCCCTGGCGTATTTAAAATTTGCGACATTAAGAAATTAATTTGTGAGAAATTTACTATAGAAAAGGCAATCCCTGGGATATTTAAAATTTGCGACAGTAAAAAATTATTTTTTGAATAATTTACTATAGAAAAGGCAATCCCTGGCGCAATTAAAATTTGCGACAGTAGAAAATTATTTTTTGAAAAATTTACCTGGCGAAATTGAAATTTGCGAGAGTAAAAAATTATTTTTTGAATAATTTACTATAGAAAAGGCAATCCCTCTCGTAATTAAAATTTGCGACATTAAAAAATTATTTTTTGAATAATTTACTATAGAAAAGGCAATCCCTGGCGCACTTACAATTTGCGACAGTAAAAAATTATTTTTTGAATAATTTACTATAGAAAAGGCAATCCCTGGCGCACTTAAAATTTGCGACAGTAGAAAATTATTTTTTGAATAATTTACTATAGAAAAGGCAATCCCTGGCGTATTTAAAATTTGCGACAGTAAAAAATTAATATTTTGAAAAATTTACTGTAGAAAAGGCAATCCCTGGCGCAATTAAAATTTGCGACAGTAAAAAATTATTTTTTGCAAAATTTACTGTAGAAAAGGCAATCCCTGGCGCAATTAAAACATGCGATAGTAAAAAATTATTTTGTGAGAAATTTACTATAGAAAACGCAATCCCTGGAATATTTAAAATTTGCGACAGTAGAAAATTATTTTTTGAATAATTTACTATAGAAAAGGCAATCCCTGGCGTAATTAAAATTTGCGACAGTATAAAATTATTTTTTGCAAAATTTACTGTAGAAAAGGCAATCCCTGGCGCAATTAAAACTTGCGATAGTAAAAAATTATTTTTTGAATAATTTACTATAGAAAAGGCAATCCCTGGCGGATTTGAAATTTGCGACAGTAAAAAATTACTTTTTGAATAATTTACTATAGAAAAGGCAAGCCCTGGGATATTAAAATTTGCGACAGTAAAAAAATATTTTTTGAATAATTTACTATAGAAAAGGCGATCCCTGGTGTATTTAAAATTTGCGACAGTAAAAAATTAATTTGTGAAAAATTTACCTGGCGAAATTGAAATTTGCGAGAGTAAAAAATTATTTTTTGAATAATTTACTATAGAAAAGGCAATCCCTGGCGTAATTAAAATTTGCGACAGTAAAAAATTATTTTTGAATAATTTACTATAGAAAAGGCAATCCCTGGCGTAATTAAAATTTGCGACAGTATAAAATTATTTTTTGAATAATTTACTATAGAAAAGGCAATCCCTGGCGCACTTAAAATTTGCGACAGTAAAAAATTATTTTTTGAATAATTTACTATAGAAAAGGTAATCCCTGGCGTAATTAAAATTTGCGACAGTAGAAAATTATTTTTTGAATAATTTTCTATAGAAAAGGCAATCCCTGGCGCACTTAAAATTTGCGACAGTGAAAAAGTATTTTTTGAATAATTTACTATAGAAAAGGCAATCCCTGGGATATTTAAAATTTGCGACAGTAAAAAATTATTTTTTGAATAATTTAATATAGAAAAGGCAATCCCTGGCGTATTTAAAATTTGCGACAGCAAACAATTAATTTGTGAAAAATTTACCTGGCGAAATTGAAATTTGCGAGAGTAAAAAATTATTTTTTTAATAATTTACTATAGAAAAGGCAATACCTGGCGTAATTAAAATTTCCGACAGTTGAAAATTATTTTTTGAATAATTTACTATAGAAAAGGCAATCCCTGGCGCACTTAAAATTTGCGACAGTAGAAAATTATTTTTTGAATAATTTACTATAGAAAAGGCAATCCCTGGCGCAATTAAAATTTGCGACAGTAAAAAATTATTTTTTGCAAAATTTACAATAGAAAAGGCAATCCCTGGCGTAATTAAAATTTGCGACAGTAAAAATTATTTTTTGAATAATTTACTATAGAAAAGGCAATCCCTGGCGTATTTAAAATTTTCGACAGTAAAAAATTATTTTTTGAATAATTTAATTTGCGACAGTATAAAATTATTTTTTGAATAATTTTACTATAGAAAAGGCAATCCCTGGCGTAATTAAAATTTGCGACAGTAGAAAATTATTTTTTGAATAATTTACTATAGAAAAGGCAATCCCTGGGATACTTAAAATTTGCGACAGTAAAAAATTATTTTTTGAAAAAATTTACTATAGAAAAGGGCAATCCCTGGCGTAATTAAAATTTGCGACAGTAAAAAATTATTTTTTGAATAATTTACTATAGAAAAGGCAATCCCTGGCGTAATTAAAAATTGCGACAGTATAAAATTATTTTTTGCAAAATTTACTATAGAAAAGGCAATCCCTGGCGTAATTAAAATTTGCGACAGTATAAAATTATTTTTTGAATAATTTACTATAGAAAAGGCAATCCCTGGCGTAATTAAAATTTGCGACAGTAGAAAAATTATTTTTTGAATAATTTACTATAGAAAAGACAATCCCTGGCGTAATTAAAATTTGCGACAGTATAAAATATTTTTTTTTCAAAAATTTACTATAGAAAAGGCAATCCCTGGCGTAATTAAAATTTGCGACAGTATAAAATTATTTTTTGAATAATTTACTATAGAAAAGGCAATCCCTGGCGTAATTAAAATTTGCGACAGTAGAAAATTATTTTTTGAATAATTTACTATATTTAAAATTTGCGACAGTAAAAAATTAATTTGTTAAAAATTTACTGTAGAAAAAGGCAATCCCTGGCGCAATTAAAAGTTGCGACAGTAAAAAATTATTTTTTTGAATAATTTACTATATTTAAAATTTGCGACAGTAAAAAATTAATTTGTTAAAAATTTACTGTAGAAAAGGCAATCCCTGGCGCAATTATAATTTGCGACAGTAAAAAAATTATTATTTGAATAATTTACTATAGAAAAGGCAATCCCTGGCGTAATTAAAATTTGCGACAGTATAAAATTATTTTTTGAATAAATTTACTATAGAAAAGGCAATCCCTGGCGTATTTAAAATTTGCGATAGTAAAAAATTATTTTGTGAGAAATTTACTATAGAAAAAGGCAATCCCTGGGATATTTAAAATTTGCGACAGTAGAAAATTATTTTTTGAATAATTTACTATAGAAAAGGCAATCCCCTGGCGTAATTAAAAATTTGCGACAGTATAAAATTATTTTTTTGCAAAATTTACTGTAGAAAAGGCAATCCCTGGCGCAATTAAAACTTGCGATAGTAAAAAAATTATTTTTTTGAATAATTTACTATAGAAAAGGCAATCCCTGGCGGATTTGAAATTGGCGACAGTAAAAAATTACTTTTTGAATAATTTACTATAGAAAAGGCAAGCCCTGGGATATTTAAAATTTGCGACAGTGAAAAAATTATTTTTTGAATATTTTGCTATAGAAAAGGCAATCCCTGGTGTATTTAAAATTTGCGACAGTAAAAAAATTAATTTGTGAAAAATTTACCTGGCGAAATTGAAATTTGCGAGAGTAAAAAAATTATTTTTTGAATAATTTACTATAGAAAAGGCAATCCCTGGCGTAATTAAAATTTGCGAGAGTAAAAAATTATTTTTTGAATAATTTACTATAGAAAAGGCAATCCCTGGCGTAATTAAAATTTGCGACAGTAAAAAATTAGTTTTTGAATAATTTACTATAGAAAAGGCAATCCCTGGCTTATTTAAAATTTTCGACAGTAAAAAATTATTTTTTGAATAATTTACTATAGAAAAGGCAATCCCTGGCGTAATTAAAATTTGCGACCGTAGAAAATTATTTTTTGAATAATTTACTATAGAAAAGGCAATCCCTGGCGTATTTAAAATTTGCGACAGTAAAAAATTAATTTGTTAAAAATTTACTGTAGAAAAGGCAATCCCTGGCGCAATTAAAATTTGCGACAGTAAAAAATTATTTTTTGAATAATTTACTATAGAAAAGGCAATCCCTGGCGTAAATAAAATTTGCGACAGTATAAAATTATTTTTTGAATAAATTACTATAGAAAAGGCAATCCCTGGCGTATTTAAAATTTGCGACATTAAGAAATTAATTTGTGAGAAATTTACTATAGAAAAGGCAATCCCTGGGATATTTAAAATTTGCGACAGTAAAAAAATTATTTTTTGAATAATTTACTATAGAAAAGGCAATCCCTGGCGCAATTAAAATTTGCGACAGTAGAAAATTATTTTTTGAAAAATTTACCTGGCGAAATTGAAATTTGCGAGAGTAAAAAATTATTTTTTGAATAATTTACTATAGAAAAGGCAATCCCTCTCGTAATTAAAATTTGCGACATTAAAAAATTATTTTTTGAATAATTTACTATAGAAAAGGCAATCCCTGGCGCACTTACAATTTGCGACAGTAAAAAATTATTTTTTGAATAATTTACTATAGAAAAGGCAATCCCTGGCGCACTTAAAATTTGCGACAGTAGAAAATTATTTTTTGAATAATTTACTATAGAAAAGGCAATCCCTGGCGTATTTAAAATTTGCGACAGTAAAAAATTAATATTTTGAAAAATTTACTGTAGAAAAGGCAATCCCTGGCGCAATTAAAATTTGCGACAGTAAAAAAATATTTTTTGCAAAATTTACTGTAGAAAAGGCAATCCCTGGCGCAATTAAAACATGCGATAGTAAAAAATTATTTTGTGAGAAATTTACTATAGAAAACGCAATCCCTGGAATATTTAAAATTTGCGACAGTAGAAAATTATTTTTTGAATAATTTACTATAGAAAAGGCAATCCCTGGCGTAATTAAAATTTGCGACAGTATAAAATTATTTTTTGCAAAATTTACTGTAGAAAAGGCAATCCCTGGCGCAATTAAAACTTGCGATAGTAAAAAATTATTTTTTGAATAATTTACTATAGAAAAGGCAATCCCTGGCGGATTTGAAATTTGCGACAGTAAAAAATTACTTTTTGAATAATTTACTATAGAAAAGGCAAGCCCTGGGATATTTAAAATTTGCGACAGTAAAAAAATATTTTTTGAATAATTTACTATAGAAAAGGCGATCCCTGGTGTATTTAAAATTTGCGACAGTAAAAAATTAATTTGTGAAAAAATTTACCTGGCGAAATTGAAATTTGCGAGAGTAAAAAATTATTTTTTGAATAATTTACTATAGAAAAGGCAATACCTGGCGTAATTAAAATTTCCGACAGTTGAAAATTATTTTTTGAATAATTTACTATAGAAAAGGCAATCCCTGGCGCACTTAAAATTTGCGACAGTAGAAAATTATTTTTTGAATAATTTACTATAGAAAAGGCAATCCCTGGCGCAATTAAAATTTGCGACAGTAAAAAATTATTTTTTGCAAAATTTACAATAGAAAGGCAATCCCTGGCGTAATTAAAATTTGCGACAGTAAAAAATTATTTTTTGAATAATTTACTATAGAAAAGGCAATCCCTGGCGGATTTGAAATTTGCGACAGTAAAAAATTATTTTTTGAATAGTTTACTATAGAAAAGGCAATCCCTGGGATATTTAAAATTTGCGACAATAAAAAATTATTTTTTGAATAATTTACTATAGAAAAGGCAATCCCTGGCGTATTTAAAATTTGCGACAGTAAAAAATTAATTTGTGAAAAATTTACCTGGCGAAATTAAAATTTGCGACAGTAAAAAATTATTTTTGGAATAATTTACTATAGAAAAGGCAATCCCTGGCGCACTTAAAATTTGCGACAGTAGAAAATATTTTTTTGAATAATTTACTATAGAAAAGGCAATCCCTGGCGCAATTAAAATTTGCGACAGTAGAAAATTATTTTTTGAATAATTTACTATAGAAAAGGCAATCCCTGGCGCAATTAAATTTTGCGACAGTATAAAATTATTTTTTTGAATAATTTACTATAGAAAAGGCAATCCCTGGCGCAATTAAAATTTGCGACAGTATAAAATTATTTTTTGAATAATTTACTATAGAAAAGGCAATCCCTGGCGCACTTAAGATTTGCGAGAGTAAAAAATTATTTTTTGAATAATTTACTATAGAAAAGGCAATCCCTGGCGTAATTAAAATTTGCGACAGTAGAAAATTATTTTTTGAATAATTTACTATAGAAAAAGCAATCCCTGGCGCAATTAAAATTTGCGACAGTAAAAAAATTATTTTTTGAATAATTTACTATAGAAAAGGCAATGCCTGGCGCACTTAAAATTTGCGACAGTAAAAAATTATTTTTTGAATAATTTACTATAGAAAAGGCAATCCTGGCGTAATTAAAATTTGCGACAGTAAAAATTATTTTTTTGAATAATTTACTATAAAAAAGGCAATCCCTGGCGCAATTACAATTTGCGACAGTTGAAAATTATTTTTTGAATAATTTACTATAGAAAAGGCAATCCCTGGCGCACTTAAAATTTGCGACAGTTGAAAATTATTTTTTGAAATATTTACTATAGAAAAGGCAATCCCTGGGATATTTAAAATTTGCGACAGTAAAAAATTATTTTTTGAATAATTTACTATAGAAAAGGCAATCCCTGGCGCAATTAAAATTTGCGACAGTAAAAATTATTTTTTGCAAAATTTACAATAGAAAAGGCAATCCCTGGCGTAATTAAAATTTGCGACAGTATAAAATTATTTTTTGAATAATTTACTATAGAAAAGGCAATCCCTGGCGCACTTAAAAATTTGCGACAGTAGAAAATTATTTTTTGAATAATTTACTATAGAAAAGGCAATCCCTGGCGCAATTAAAATTTGCGACAGTAAAAAATTAATTTGTGAAAAATTTACCTGGCGAAATTGAAATTTGCGAGAGTAAAAAATTATTTTTTGAATAATTTACTATAGAAAAGGCAATACCTGGCGTAATTAAAATTTGCGACAGTAAAAAATTATTTTTTGAATAATTTACTATAAAAAAGGCAATCCCTGGCGCAATTACAATTTGCGACAGTTGAAAATTATTTTTTGAATAATTTACTATAGAAAAGGCAATGCCTGGCGCACTTAAAATTTGCGACAGTTAAAAAAATATATTTTTGAATAATTTACTATAGAAAAAGGCAATCCCTGGCGTAATTAAAATTTGCGACAGTAAAAAATTATTTTTTGAATAATTTACTATAAAAAAGGCAATCCCTGGCGCAATTACAATTTGCGACAGTTGAAAATTATTTTTTGAATAATTTACTATAGAAAAGGCAATCCCTGGCGCACTTAAAATTTGCGACAGTTGAAAATAATTTTTTGAATAATTTACTATAGAAAAGGCAATCCCTGGGGATATTTAAAATTTGCGACAGTAAAAAATTATTTTTTGAATAATTTACTATAGAAAAGGCAATCCCTGGCGCAATTAAAATTTGCGACAGTAAAAAAATTATTTTTTTGCAAAATTTACAATAGAAAAGGCAATCCTGGCGTAATTAAAATTTGCGACAGTAAAAAATTATTTTTTGAATAATTTACTATAGAAAAGGCAATCCCTGGCGCACTTAAAATTTGCGACAGTAGAAAATTATTTTTTGAATAATTTACTATAGAAAAGGCAATCCCTGGCGCAATTAAAATTTGCGACAGTAAAAGATTAATTTGTGAAAAATTTACCTGGCGAAATTGAAATTTGCGAGAGTAAAAAATTATTTTTTGAATAATTTACTAAAGAAAAGGCAATACCTGGCGTAATTAAAATTTGCGACAGTTGAAAATTATTTTTTGAATAATTTACTATAGAAAAGTGGCAATCCCTGGCGCACTTAAAATTTGCGACAGTAGAAAATTATTTTTTGAATAATTTACTATAGAAAAGGCAATCCCTGGCGCAATTAAAATTTGCGACAGTAAAAAATTATTTTTTGGCAAAATTTACAATAGAAAAGGCAATCCCTGGCGTAATTAAAATTTGCGACAGCAAAAAATTATTTTTTGAATAATTTACTATAGAAAAGGCAATCCCTGGCGGATTTGAAATTTGCGACAGTAAAAAATTATTTTTTGAATAGTTTACTATAGAAAAGGCAATCCCTGGGATATTTTAAAATTTGCGACAATAAAAAATTATTTTTTGAATAATTTACTATAGAAAAGGCAATCCCTGGCGTATTTAAAATTTGCGACAGTAAAAAATTAATTTGTGAAAAATTTACCTGGCGAAATTAAAATTTGCGACAGTAAAAAATTATTTTTTGAATAATTTACTATAGAAAAGGCAATCCCTGGCGCACTTAAAATTTGCGACAGTAGAAAATTATTTTTTGAATAATTTACTTAGAAAAGGCAATCCCTGGCGCAATTAAAATTTGCGACAGTAAAAAATTATTTTTTTGAAAATTTACAATAGAAAAGGCAATCCCTGGCGTAATTAAAATTTGCGACAGTAAAAAAATTATTTTTTGAATAATTTACTATAGAAAAGGCAATCCCTGGCGGATTTGAAATTTGCGACAGTAAAAAAGTTATTTTTTGAATAGTTTACTATAGAAAAGGCAATCCCTGGGATATTTAAAATTTGCGACAATAAAAAATTATTTTTTGAATAATTTACTATAGAAAAGGCAATCCCTGGCGTATTTAAAATTTGCGACAGTAAAAAATTAATTGTGAAAAATTTACCTGGCGAAATTAAAATTTGCGACAGTAAAAAATTATTTTTTGAATAATTTACTATAGAAAAGGCAATCCCTGGCGCACTTAAAATTTGCGACAGTAGAAATTATTTTTTGAATAATTTACTATAGAAGAGGCAATCCCTGGCGCAATTAAAATTTGCGACAGTAGAAAATTATTTTTTGAATAATTTACTATAGAAAAGGCAATCCCTGGCGCAATTAAATTTTGCGACAGTATAAAATTATTTTTTGAATAATTTACTATAGAAAAGGCAATCCCTGGCGCAATTAAAATTTGCGACAGTATAAAATTATTTTTTGAATAATTTACTATAGAAAAGGCAATCCCTGGCGCACTTAAGATTTGCGAAAGTAAAAAATTATTTTTTGAATAATTTACTATAGAAAAGGCAATCCCTGGCGTAATTAAAATTTGCGACAGTAGAAAATTATTTTTGAATAATTTACTATAGAAAAAGCAATCCCTGGCGCAATTAAAATTTGCGACAGTAAAAAATTATTTTTTGAATAATTTACTATAGAAAAGGCAATGCCTGGCGCACTTAAAATTTGCGACAGTAAAAAATTATTTTTTGAATAATTTACTATAGAAAAGGCAATCCCTGGCGTAATTAAAACTTGCGACAGTAAAAAATTATTTTTTGAATAATTTACTATAAAAAAGGCAATCCCTGGCGCAATTACAATTTGCGACAGTTGAAAATTATTTTTTGAATAATTTACTATAGAAAAGGCAATCCCTGGCGCACTTAAAATTTGCGACAGTTGAAAATTATTTTTTGAATAATTTACTATAGAAAAGGCAATCCCTGGGATATTTAAAATTTGCGACAGTAAAAAATTATTTTTTGAATAATTTACTATAGAAAAGGCAATCCCTGGCGCAATTAAAATTTGCGACAGTAAAAAATTATTTTTTTGCAAAATTTACAATAGAAAAGGCAATCCCTGGCGTAATTAAAATTTGCGACAGTAAAAAATATTTTTTGAATAATTTACTATAGAAAAGGCAATCCCTGGCGCACTTAAAATTTGCGACAGTAGAAAATTATTTTTTGAATAATTTACTATAGAAAAGGCAATCCCTGGCGCAATTAAAATTTGCGACAGTAAAAAATTAATTTGTGAAAAATTTACCTGGCGAAATTGAAATTTGCGAGAGTAAAAAATTATTTTTTGAATAATTTACTATAGAAAAGGCAATACCTGGCGTAATTAAAATTTGCGACAGTAAAAAATTATTTTTTGAATAATTTACTATAAAAAAGGCAATCCCTGGCGCAATTACAATTTGCGACAGTTGAAAATTATTTTTTGAATAATTTACTATAGAAAAGGCAATGCCTGGCGCACTTAAAATTTGCGACAGTAAAAAATATATTTTTTGAATAATTTACTATAGAAAAGGCAATCCCTGGCGTAATTAAAATTTGCGACAGTAAAAAATTATTTTTTGAATAATTTACTATAAAAAAGGCAATCCCTGGCGCAATTACAATTTGCGACAGTTGAAAATTATTTTTTGAATAATTTACTATAGAAAAGGCAATCCCTGGCGCACTTAAAATTTGCGACAGTTGAAAATTATTTTTTGAATAATTTACTATAGAAAAGGCAATCCCTGGGATATTTAAAATTTGCGACAGTAAAAAATTATTTTTTGAATAATTTACTATAGAAAAGGCAATCCCTGGCGCAATTAAAATTTGCGACAGTAAAAAATTATTTTTTGCAAAATTTACAATAGAAAAGGCAATCCCTGGCGTAATTAAAATTTGCGACAGTAAAAAATTATTTTTTGAATAATTTACTATAGAAAAGGCAATCCCTGGCGCACTTAAAATTTGCGACAGTAGAAAATTATTTTTTGAATAATTTACTATAGAAAAGGCAATCCCTGGCGCAATTAAAATTTGCGACAGTAAAAAAATTAATTTGTGAAAAATTTACCTGGCGAAATTGAAATTTGCGAGAGTAAAAAATTATTTTTTGAATAATTTACTAAAGAAAAGGCAATACCTGGCGTAATTAAAATTTGCGACAGTTGAAAATTATTTTTTGAATAATTTACTATAGAAAAGGCAATCCCTGGCGCACTAAAATTTGCGACAGTAGAAAATTATTTTTTTGAATAATTTACTATAGAAAAGGCAATCCCTGGCGCAATTAAAATTTGCGACAGTAAAAAATTATTTTTTGCAAAATTTACAATAGAAAAGGCAATCCCTGGCGTAATTAAAATTTGCGACAGCAAAAAATTATTTTTTGAATAATTTACTATAGAAAAGGCCAATCCCTGGCGGATTTGAAATTTGCGACAGTAAAAAAGTATTTTTTGAATAGTTTACTATAGAAAAGGCAATCCCTGGGATATTTAAAATTTGCGACAGTAAAAAATTATTTTTTGAATAATTTACTATAGAAAAGGCAATCCCTGGCGTATTTAAAATTTGCGACAGTAAAAAATTAATTTGTGAAAAATTTACCTGCCGAAAGTAAAATTTGCGACAGTAAAAAAATTATTTTTTGAATAATTTACTATAGAAAAAGGCAATCCCTGGCGCACTTAAAATTTGCGGCAGTAGATAATTTTTTTTTTGAATAATTTACTATAGAAAAGGCAATCCCTGGCGCAATTAAAATTTGCGACAGTAGAAAATTATTTTTTGAATAATTTACTATAGAAAAGGCAATCCCTGGCGCAATTAAAATTTGCGGCGGTATAAAATTATTTTTTGAATAATTTACTATAGAAAGGCAATGCCTGGCGCAATTAAAATTTGCGACAGTATAAAAATTATTTTTTGAATAATTTACTATAGAAAAGGCAATCCCTGGCGCACTTAAGATTTGCGAGAGTAAAAAATTATTTTTTGAATAATTTACTATAGAAAAGGCAATCCCTGGCGGTAATTAAAATTTGCGACAGTAGAAAATTATTTTTTGAATAATTTACTATAGAAAAAGCAATCCCTGGCGCAATTAAAATTTGCTACAGTAAAAAATTATTTTTTGAATAATTTACTATAGAAAAGGCAATGCCTGGCGCACTTAAAATTGCGACAGTAAAAAATTATTTTTTGAATAATTTACTATAGAAAAGGCAATCCCTGGCGTAATTAAAATTTGCGACAGTAAAAAATTATTTTTTTTAATAATTTACTATAAAAAAGGCAATCCCTGGCGCAATTACAATTTGCGACAGTTGAAAATTATTTTTTGAATAATTTACTATAGAAAAGGCAATCCCTGGCGCACTTAAAATTTGCGACAGTTGAAAATTATTTTTTGAATAATTTACTATAGAAAAGGCAATCCCTGGGATATTTAAAATTTGCGACAGTAAAAAAATTATTTTTTGAATAATTTACTATAGAAAAGGCAATCCCCTGGCGTAATTAAAATTTGCGACAGTAAAAAATTATTTTTTGAATAATTTACTATAGAAAAGGCAATCCCTGGCGTAATTAAAATTTGCGACAGTAGAAAATTATTTTTTGAATAATTTACTATAGAAAAGGCAATCCCTGGCGTAATTAAAATTTGCGACAGTAAAAAATTATTTTTTGAATAATTACTATAGAAAAGGCAATCCCTGGCATAATTAAAATTTGCGACAGTATAAAATTATTTTTTGAATAATTTACTATAGAAAAGGCAATCCCTGGCGTAATTAAAATTTGCGACAGTAGAAAATTATTTTTTGAATAATTTACTATAGAAAAGGCAATCCCTGGCGCACTTAAAATTTGCGAGAGTAAAAAATTATTATTTGAATAATTTACTATAGAAAAGGCAATCCCTGGCGCAGTTGAAATTTGCGACAGTAAAAAATTATTTTTTGAATAATTTACTATAGAAAAGGCAATCCCTTGGCCTAATTAAAATTTGCGACAGTTGAAAATTATTTTTGAATAATTTTACTATAGAAAAGGCAATCCCTGGCGCAATTAAAATTTGCGACAGTAAAAAATTATTTTTTGAATAATTTACTATAGAAAAGGCAATCCCTGGCGTAATTAAAATTTGCGACAGTATAAAATTATTTTTTGAATAATTTACTATAGAAAAGGCAATCCCAGGCGTAATTAAAATTTGCAACAGTATAAAATTATTTTTTGAATAATTTACTATAGAAAAGGCAATCCCTGGGCGCACTTAAAATTTGCGACAGTAAAAAATTATTTTTTGAATAATTTACTATAGAAAAGGCAATCCCTGGCGTAATTAAAATTTGCGACAGTATAAAATTATTTTTTGAATAATTTACTATAGAAAAGGCAATCCCTGGCGCACTTAAAATTTGCGACAGTAAAAAATTATTTTTTGAATATTTACTATAGAAAAGGCAATCTCTGGCGTAATTAAATTTGCGACAGTAGAAAATTATTTTTTGAATAATTTACTATAGAAAAGGCAATCCCTGGCGCAATTAAAATTTACGACAGTAAAAAAATTATTTTTTGCAAAAATTTACTATAGAAAAGGCAATCCCTGGCGCACTTAAAATTTGCGACAGTAAAAATTATTTTGTGAGAAATTTACTATAGAAAAGGCAATCCCTGACGCACTTAAAATTTGCGACAGTAGAAAATTATTTTTTGAATAATTTACTATAGAAAAGGCAATCCCTGGCGTAATTAAAATTTGCGACAGTTGAAAATTATTTTTTGAATAATTTACTATAGAAAAGGCAATCCCTGGCGCAATTAAAATTTGCGACAGTAAAAAATTATTTTTTGAATAATTTTACTATAGAAAAGGCAATCCCTGGCGTAATTAAAATTTGCGACAGTATAAAATTATTTTTTGAAAAATTTACTATAGAAAAGGCAATCCCTGGCGTAATTAAAATTTGCGACAGTATAAAATTATTTTTTGAATAATTTACTATAGAAAAGGCAATCCCTGGCGCAATTAAAATTTGCGACAGTAGAAAATTATTTTTTTGAATAATTTACTATAGAAAAAGGCAATCCCTGGCGTAATTAAAATTTGCGACAGTAAAAAATTATTTTTTGAATAATTTACTATAGAAAAGGCAATCCCTGGCGCAATTAAAATTTGCGACAGTAAAAAATTATTTTTTTGAATAATTTACTATAGAAAAGGCAATCCCTGGCGTAATTAAAATTTGCGACAGTATAAAATTATTTTTTGAATAATTTACTATAGAAAAGGCAATCCCTGGCGTAATTAAAATTTGCGACAGTATAAAATTATTTTTTGAATAATTTACTATAGAAAAGGCAATCCCTGGCGCACTTAAAATTTGCGACAGTAAAAAATTATTTTTTGAATAATTTACTATAGAAAAGGCAATCCCTGGCGTAATTAAAATTTGCGACAGTAGAAAATTATTTTTTGAATAATTTACTATAGAAAAGGCAATCCCTGGCGTATTTAAAATTTGCGACAGTAAGAAATTAATTTGTGAAAAATTTACTATAGAAAAGGCAATCCCTGGGATATTTAAAATTTGCGACAGTAAAAAATTATTTTTTGAATAATTTACTATAGAAAAGGCAATCCCTGGCGTATTTAAAATTTGCGACAGTAAAAAATTAATTTGTGAAAAATTTACCTGGCGAAATTGAAATTTGCGAGAGTAAAAAAATATTTTTTGAATAATTTACTATAGAAAAGGCAATCCCTGACGTAATTAAAATTTGCGACAGTTGAAAATTATTTTTTGAATAATTTACTATAAAAAAGGCAATCCCTGGCGCACTTAAAATTTGCGACAGTAGAAAATTATTTTTGAATAATTTACTATAGAAAAGGCAATCCCTGGCGCAATTAAAATTTGGCGAAAGTAAAAAATTATTTTTTGAATAATTTACTATAGAAAAGGCAATCCTGGCGTAATTAAAATTTGCGACAGTATAAAATTATTTTTTGAATAATTTACCTATAGAAAAGGCAATCCCTGGCGTATTTAAAATTTGCGACAGTAAAAAATTAATTTGTGAAAAATTTACCTGGCGAAATTGAAATTTGCGAGAGTAAAAAAATATTTTTTGAATAATTTACTATAGAAAAGGCAATCCCTGACGAAATTAAAATTTGCGACAGTTGAAAATTATTTTTTTGAATAATTTACTATAAAAAAGGCAATCCCTGGCGCACTTAAAATTTGCGACAGTAGAAAATTATTTTTTGAATAATTTACTAATAGAAAAGGCAATCCCTGGCGCACTTAAAATTTGCGACAGTATAAAATTATTTTTTGCAAAATTTACTATAGAAAAGGCAATCCCTGGCGTAATTAAAATTTGCGACAGTATAAAATTATTTTTGAATAATTTACAATAGAAAAGGCAATCCCTGGCGTAATTAAAATTTGCGACAGTATAAAATTATTTTTTGAATAATTTACTATAGAAAAGGCAATCCCTGGCGTAATTAAAATTTCCGGACAGTAGAAAATTATTTTTTGAATAATTTACTATAGAAAAGGCAATCCCTGGCGAAATTAAAATTTTCGACAGTAAAAAAATTAGCTTTTGAAAAATTTACTGTAGAAAAGGCAATCCCTGGCGCAATTAAAACTTGCGATAGTAAAAAATTATTTTTTGAATAATTTACTATAGAAAAGGCAATCCCTGGCGCACTTAAAATTTGCGACAGTAAAAAATTATTTTTTGAATAATTTACTATAGAAAAGGCAATCCCTGGCGTAATTAAAATTTGCGACAGTAGAAAATTATTTTTTGAATAATTTACTATAGAAAAGGCAATGCCTGGCGCACTTTAATTTGCGACAGTAAAAAAATTATTTGTTGAATAATTTACTATAGAAAAGGCAATCCCTGGAATATTTAAAATTTTCGACAGTAGAAAAATTATTTTTTGAATAATTTACTATATTAAAGGCAATCCCTGGCGCAATTAAAATTTGCGACAGTAAAAAATTATTTTTTGAATAATTTACTATAGAAAAGGCAATCCCTGGCGCACTTAAAATTTGCGACAGTATAAAATTATTTTTTGAATAATTTACTATAGAAAAGGCAATCCCTGGCGTAATTAAAATTTGCGACAGTATAAATTTATTTTTTGAATAATTTACTATAGAAAAGGCAATCCCTGGCGCAATTAAAATTTGCGACAGTAAAAAATTATTTTTTGAATAATTTACTATAGAAAAGGTAATCCTGGCCTAATTAAAATTTGCGACAGTAAAAAATTATTTTTTGAATAATTTACTATAGAAAAGGCAATCCCTGGCGTAATCAAAATTTGCAACAGTATAAAATTATTTTTTGAAAAATTTACTATAGAAAAGGCAATCCCTGGCGTAATTAAAATTTGCGACAGTACAAAATTATTTTTTGAATAATTTACTATAGAAAAGGCAATCCTTGGCGCAATTAAAATTTGCGACAGTAGAAAATTATTTTTTGAATAATTTACTATAGAAAAGGCAATCCCTGGCGTAATTAAAATTTGCGACAGTAAAAAATTATTTTTTGAATAATTTACTATAGAAAAGGCAATCCCTGGCGCAATTAAAATTTGCGAGAGTAAAAAATTATTTTTTGAATAATTTACTATAGAAAAGGCAATCCCTGGCGTAATTAAAATTTGCGACAGTATAAAATTATTTTTTGAATAATTTACTATAGAAAAGGCAATCCTGGGCGTAATTAAAATTTGCGACAATATAAAATTATTTTTTGAATAATTTACTATAGAAAAGGCAATCCCTGGCGCACTTAAAATTTGCGACAGTAAAAAATTATTTTTTGAATAATTTACTATAGAAAAGGCAATCCCTGGCGTATTTAAAATTTGCGACAGTAAAAAATTAATTTGTGAAAAATTTACCTGGCGAAATTAAAATTTGCGACAGTAAAAAATTATTTTTTGAATAATTTACTATAGAAAAGGCAATGGCTGGCGCACTTAAAATTTGCGACAGTAGAAAATTATTTTTTGAATAATTTACTAAATCCCTGGCGCAATTAAAATTTGCCACAGTAGAAAATTATTATTTGAATAATTTACTATAGAATAGGCAATCCCTGGCGCAATTAAAATTTGCGACAGTATAAAATTATTTTTTGAATAATTTACTATAGAATAGGCAATCCCTGGCTTAATTAAAATTTGCGACAGTATAAAATTATTTTTTGAATAATTTACTATAGAAAAGGCAATCCCTGGCGCACTTAAAATTTGCGACAGTAAAAAATTATTTTTTGAATAATTTACTATAGAAAAGGCAATCCCTGGCGTAATTAAAATTTGCGTAAGTAGAAAATTATTTTTTGAATAATTTACTATAGAACAGGCAATCCCTGGCGCAATTAAAATTTGCGACAGTAAAAAATTATTTTTTGAATAATTTACTATAGAAAAGGCAATCCCTGGCGCAATTAAAATTTGCGACAGTAAAAAATTATTTTTTGAATAATTTACTATAGAAAAGGCAATCCCTGGCGTAATTAAAATTTGCGACAGTAAAAAATTATTTTTTGAATAATTTACTATAAAAAAGGCAATCCCTGGCGCAATTACAATTTGCGACAGTTGAAATTATTTTTTGAATAATTTACTATAGAAAACGCAATCCCTGGCGCACTTAAAATTTGCGACAGTTGAAAATTATTTTTTGAATAATTTACTATAGAAAAGGCAATCCCTGGGATATTTAAAATTTTCGACAGTAAAAAATTATTTTTTGAATAATTTACTATAGAAAAGGCAATCCCTGGCGTAATTAAAATTTGCGACAGTAAAAAATTATTTTTTGAATAATTTACTATAGAAAAAGCAATCCCTGGCGTAATTAAAATTTGCGACAGTAGAAAATTATTTTTTGAATAATTTACTATAGAAAAGGCAATCCCTGGCGTAATTAAAATTTGCGACAGTAGAAAATTATTTTTTGAATAATTTACTATAGAAAAGGCAATCCCTGGCGCAATTAAAATTTGCGACAGTATAAAATTATTTTTTGAATAATTTACTATAGAAAAGGCAATCCCTGGCGTAATTAAAATTTGCGACAGTAGAAAATTATTTTTTGAATAATTTACTATAGAAAAGGCAATCCCTGGCGCACTTAAAATTTGCGACAGTAAAAAATTATTTTTTGAATAATTTACTATAGAAAAGGCAATCCCTGGCGCACTTAAAATTTGCGACAGTAAAAAATTATTTTTTGAATAATTTACTATAGAAAAGGCAATCCCTGGCGTAATTAAAATTTGCGACAGTATAAAATTATTTTTTGAATAATTTACTATAGAAAAGGCAATCCCTGGCGCACTTAAAATTTGCGACAGTAAAAAATTATTTTTTGAATAATTTACTATAGAAAAGGCAATCCCTGGCGCACTTAAAATTTGCGACAGAAAAAATTATTTTTTGAATAATTTACTATAGAAAAGGCAATTCCTGGCGTAATTAAAATTTGCGACAGTTGAAAATTATTTTTTTGAATAATTTACTATAGAAAAGGCAATCCCTGGCGCAATTAAAATTTGCGACAGTAAAAAATTATTTTTTTGAATAATTTACTATAGAAAAGGCAATCCCTGGCGTAATTAAAATTTGCGACAGTTGAAAATCATTTTTTGAATAATTTACTATAGAAAAGGCAATCCCTGGCGCAATTAAAATTTGCGACAGTAAAAAATTATTTTTTGAATAATTTACTATAGAAAAGGCAATCCCTGGCGCAATTAAAATTTGCGACAGTATAAAATTATTTTTTGAAAAATTTGCTATATAAAATTATTTTTTGAATAATTTACTATAGAAAAGGCAATCCCTGGCGCACTTAAAATTTGCGACAGTAAAAAATTATTTTTTGAATAATTTACTATAGAAAAGGCAATCCCTGGCGCACTTAAAATTTTGCGACAGAAAAAATTATTTTTTGAATAATTTACTATAGAAAAGGCAATCCCTGGCGTAATTAAAATTTGCGACAGTTGAAAATTATTTTTTGAATAATTTACTATAGAAAAGGCAATCCCTGGCGCAAATTAAAATTTGCGACAGTAAAAAATTATTTTTTGAATAATTTTACTATAGAAAAGGCAATCTCCTGGCGTAATTAAAATTTGCGACAGTTGAAAATTATTTTTTGAATAATTTACTATAGAAAAGGCAATCCCTGGCGCAATTAAAATTTGCGACAGTAAAAAATTATTTTTTGAATAATTTACTATAGAAAAGGCAATCCCTGGCGCAATTAAAATTTGCGACAGTATAAAATTATTTTTTGAAAAATTTGCTATATAAAATTATTTTTTGAATAATTTACTATAGAAAAGGCAATCCCTGGCGCACTTAAAATTTGCGACAGTAAAAAATTATTTTTTGAATAATTTACTATAGAAAAGGCAATCCCTGGCGTAATTAAAATTTGCGACAGTAGAAAATTATTTTTTGAATAATTTACTATAGAAATGGCAATCCCTGTCTCAATTAAAATTTGCGACAGTAAAAAATTATTTTTTGAATAATTTACTATAGAAAAGGCAATCCCTGGCGCAATTAAAATTTGCGACAGTAAAAAATTATTTTTTGAATAATTTACTATAGAAAAGGCAATACCTGGCGTAATTAAAATTTGCGACAGTAAAAAAATTATTTTTTGAATAATTTACTATAAAAAAGGCAATCCCTGGCGCAATTACAATTTGCGACAGTTGAAATTATTTTTTGAATAATTTACTATAGAAAACGCAATCCCTGGCGCACTTAAAATTTGCGACAGTTGAAAATTATTTTTTGAATAATTTACTATAGAAAAGGCAATCCCTGGGATATTTAAAATTTTCGACAGTAAAAAATTATTTTTTGAATAATTTACTATAGAAAAGGCAATCCCTGGCGTAATTAAAATTTGCGGCAGTAAAAAATTATTTTTTGAATAATTTACTATAGAAAAAGCAATCCCTGGCGTAATTAAAATTTGCGACAGTAGAAAATTATTTTTTGAATAATTTACTATAGAAAAGGCAATCCCTGGCGTAATTAAAATTTGCGACAGTAAAAAAATTATTTTTTGAATAATTTACTATAGAAAAGGCAATCCCTGCCGCAATTAAAAATTTGCGACAGTATAAAATTATTTTTTGAATAATTTACTATAGAAAAGGCAATCCCTGGCGTAATTAAAATTTGCGACAGTAGAAAAATTATTTTTTGAATAATTTACTATAGAAAAGGCAATCCCTGGCGCACTTAAAATTTGCGACAGTAAAAAATTATTTTTTGAATAATTTACTATAGAAAAGGCAATCCCTGGCGCACTTAAAATTTGCGACAGTAAAAAATTATTTTTTGAATAATTTACTATAGAAAAGGCAATCCCTGGCGTAATTAAAATTTGCGACAGTATAAAATTATTTTTTGAATAATTTACTATAGAAAAGGCAATCCCTCGGCGCACTTAAAATTTGCGACAGTAAAAAATTATTTTTTGAATAATTTACTATAGAAAAGGCAATCCCTGGCGCACTTAAAATTTGCGTAAGTAAAAAATTATTTTTTGAATAATTTACTATAGAAAAAGGCAATCCCTGGCGTAATTAAAATTTGCGACAGTTGAAAATTATTTTTTGAATAATTTACTATAGAAAAGGCAATCCCTGGCGCAATTAAAATTTGCGACAGTAAAAAATTATTTTTTGAATAATTTACTATAGAAAAGGCAATCCCTGGCGTAATTAAAATTTGCGACAGTTGAAAATTATTTTTTGAATAATTTACTATAGAAAAGGCAATCCCTGGCGCAATTAAAATTTGCGACAGTAAAAAAATTATTTTTTGAATAATTTACTATAGAAAAGGCAATCCCTGGCGTAATTAAAATTTGCGACAGTATAAAATTATTTTTTGAAAAATTTGCTATAGAAAAGGCAATCCCTGGCGTAATTAAAATTTGCGACAGTATAAAATTATTTTTTGAATAATTTACTATAGAAAAGGCAATCCCTGGCGCAATTAAAATTTGCGACAGTAGAAAATTATTTTTTGAATAATTTACTATAGAAAAGGCAATCCCTGGCGTAATTAAAATTTGCGACAGTAAAAAATTATTTTTTTGAATAATTTACTATAGAAAAGGCAATCCCTGGCGCAATTAAAATTTGCGACAGCAAAAAATTATCTTTTGAATAATTTACTATAGTAAAGGCAATCCCTGGCGTAATTAAAATTTGCGACAGTATAAAATTATTTTTTGAATAATTTACTATAGAAAAGGCAATCCCTGGCGTATTTAAAATTTGCGACAGTAAAAAATTAATTTGTGAAAAATTTACCGGGCGAAATTGAAATTTGCGAGAGCAAAAAATTATTTTTTGAATAATTTACTATAGAAAAGGCAATCCCTGGCGTAATTAAAATTTGCGACAGTATAAAATTATTTTTTGAATAATTTACTATAGAAAAGGCAATCCCTGGCGCACTTAAAATTTGCGACAGTAAAAAATTATTTTTTTGAATAATTTACTATAGAAAAGGCAATCCCTGGCGTAATTAAAATTTGCGACAGTAGAAAATTATTTTTGAATAATTTACTATAGAAAAGGCAATCCCTGGCGTATTTAAAATTTGCGACAGTAAGAAATTAATTTGTGAGAAATTTACTATAGAAAAGGCAATCCCTGGTATATTTAAAATTTGCGACAATAAAAAATTATTTTTTGAATAATTTACTATAGAAAAGGCAATCCCTGTCGTATTTAAAATTTGCGACAGTAAAAATTAATTTGTGAAAAATTTACCGGGCGAAATTGAAATTTGCGAGAGTAAAAAATTATTTTTTGAATAATTTACTATAGAAAAGGCAATCCCTGGCGTAATTAAAATTTGCGACAGTTGAAAATTATTTTTTGAATAATTTACTATAGAAAAGGGCAATCCCTGGCGCACTTAAAATTTGCGACAGAAGAAAATTATTTTTTGAATAATTTACTATAGAAAAGGCAATCCCTGGCGCAATTAAAATTTGCGACAGTAAAAAATTATTTTTTGAATAATTTACTATAGAAAAGGCAATCCCTGGCGCACTTAAAATTTGCGACAGTAAAAAATTATTTTTTGAATAATTTACTATAGAAAAGGCAATCCCTGGCGTAATTAAAATTTGCGACAGTATAAAATTATTTTTTGAATAATTTACTATAGAAAAGGCAATCCCTGGCGTAATTAAAATTTGCGACAGTATAAAATTATTTTTTGAATAATTTACTATAGAAAAGGCAATCCCTGGCGTAATTAAAATTTGCGACAGTTGAAAATTATTTTTTTGAATAATTTACTATAGAAAAGGCAATCCCTGGCGCAATTAAAATTTGCGACAGTAAAAAATTATTTTTTGAATAATTTACTATAGAAAAGGCAATCCCTGGCGTAATTAAAATTTGCGACAGTAGAAAATTATTTTTTTGAATAATTTACTATAGAAAAGGCAATCCCTGGCGTAATTAAAATTTGCGACAGTAAAGAAATTATTTTTTGAATAATTTACTATAGAAAAGGCAATCCCTGGCGCAATTAAAATTTGCGACAAGTAAAAAATTATTTTTTGAATAATTTACTATAGAAAAGGCAATCCCTGGCGTAATTAAAATTTGCGACAGTAGAAAATTATTTTTTGAATAATTTACTATAGAAAAGGCAATCCCTGGCGTAATTAAAATTTGCGACAATAAAAAATTATTTTTTGAATAATTTACTATAGAAAAGGCAATCCCCTGGCGCAATTAAAATTTGCGACAGTATAAAATAATTTTTTGAATAATTTACTATAGAAAAGGCAATCCCTGGCGTAATTAAAATTTGCGAGAGTAGAAAATTATTTTTTGAATAATTTACTATAGAAAAGGCAATCCCTGGGCGCAAATTAAAATTTGCGACAGTATAAAATTATTTTTTGAATAATTTACTATAGAAAAGGCAATCCCTGGCGTAAATTAAAATTTGCGACAGTAGAAAATTATTTTTTGAATGATTTACTATAGAAAAGGCAATCCCTGGCGCACTTAAAATTTGCGACAGTAGAAAAATTATTTTTTGAAAAATTTACTATAGAAAAGGCAATCCCTGGCGTAATTAAAATTAGCGACAGTATAAAATTATTTTCTGAATAATTTACTATAGAAAAGGCAATCCCTGGCGTAATTAAAATTTGCGACAGTAAAAAATTATTTTTTGAATAATTTACTATAACTATAGAAAAGGCAATCCCTGGCGTAATTAAAATTTGCGACAGTATAAAATTATTTTTTGAATAATTTACTATTGAAAAGGCAATCCCTGGCGCACTTAAAATTTGCGACAGTAAAAAATTATTTTTTGAATAATTTACTATAGAAACGGCAATCCCTGGCGTAATTAAAATTTGCGACAGTAGAAAATTATTTTTTGAATAATTTACTATAGAAAAGGCAATCCCTGGCGCAATTAAAATTTGCGACAGTAGAAAATTATTTTTTGAATAATTTACTATAGAAAAGGCAATCCCTGGCGTAATTAAAATTTGCGACAGTAAAAAATTAGTTTTTGAATAATTTACTATAGAAAAGGCAATCCCTGGCGCAATTAAAATTTGCTACAGTAAAAAATTATTTTTTGAATAATTTACTATAGAAAAGGCAATCCCTGGCGTAATTAAAATTTGCGACAGTAGAAAATTATTTTTTGAATAATTTACTATAGAAAAGGCAATCCCTGGCGTAATTAAAATTTGCGACAATAAAAAATTATTTTTTGAATAATTTACTATAGAAAAGGCAATCCCTGGCGCAATTAAAATTTGCGACAGTATAAAACTATTTTTTGAATAATTTACTATAGAAAAGGCAATCCCTGGCGTAATTAAAATTTGCGAGAGTAGAAAATTATTTTTTGAATAATTTACTATAGAAAAGACAATCCCTGGCGCAATTAAAATTTGCGACAGTATAAAATTATTTTTTGAATAATTTACTATAGAAAAGGCAATCCCTGGCGTAATTAAAATTTGCGACAGTAGAAAATTATTTTTTGAATAATTTACTATAGAAAAGGCAATACCTGGCGCACTTAAAATTTGCGACAGTAGAAAATTATTTTTTGAAAAATTTACTATAGAAAAGGCAATCCCTGGCGTAATTAAAATTTGCGACAGTATAAAATTATTTTTTGAATAATTTACTATAGAAAAGGCAATCCCTGGCGTAATTAAAATTTGCGACAGTAGAAAATTATTTTTTGAATAATTTACTATAGAAAAGGCAATCCCTGGCGTAATTAAAATTTGCGACAGTAAAAAATTATTTTTTGAATAATTTACTATAGAAAAGGCAATCCCTGGCGCAATTAAAATTTGCGACAGTAAAAAATTATTTTTTGAATAATTTACTATAGAAAAGGCAATCCCTGGCGTAATTAAAATTTGCGACAGTAAGAAATTAATTTGTGAGAAATTTACTATAGAAAAGGCAATCCCTGGGATATTTAAAATTTGCGACAGTATAAAATTATTTTTTGAATAATTTACTATAGAAAAGGCAATCCCTGGCGTAATTAAAATTTGCGAGAGTAGAAAATTATTTTTGAATAATTTACTATAGAAAAGGCAATCCCTGGCGCAATTAAAATTTGCGACAGTACAAAATTATTTTTTGAATAATTTACTATAGAAAAGGCAATCCCTGGCGTAACTAAAATTTGCGACAGTAGAAAATTATTTTTTGAATAATTTACTATAGAAAAGGCAATCCCTGGCGCACTTAAAATTTGCGACAGTAGAAAATTATTTTTTGAAAAATTTACTATAGAAAAGGCAATCCCTGGCGTAATTAAAATTTGCGACAGTATAAAATTATTTTTTGAATAATTTACTATAGAAAAGGCAATCCCTGGCGTAATTAAAATTTGCGACAGTAGAAAATTATTTTTTGAATAATTTACTATAGAAAAGGCAATCCCTGGCGTAATTAAAATTTGCGACAGTAAAAAATTATTTTTTGAATAATTTACTATAGAAAAGGCAATCCCTGGCGCAATTAAAATTTGCGACAGTAGAAAATTATTTTTTGAATAATTTACTATAGAAAAGGCAATCCCTGGCGTAATTAAAATTTGCGACAGTAAAAAATTTATTTTTGAATAATTTACTATAGAAAAGGCAATCCCTGGCGCAATTAAAATTTGCGACAGTAAAAAATTATTTTTTGAATAATTTACTATAGAAAAGGCAATCCCTGGCGTAATTAAAATTTGCGACAGTAGAAAATTATTTTTTGAATAATTTACTATAGAAAAGGCAATCCCTGGCGTAATTAAAATTTGCGACAATAAAAAATTATTTTTTGAATAATTTACTATAGAAAAGGCAATCCCTGGCGCAATTAAAATTTGCGACAGTATAAAATTATTTTTTGAATAATTTACTATAGAAAAGGCAATCCCTGGCGTAATTAAAATTTGCGAGAGTAGAAAATTATTTTTTGAATAATTTACTATAGAAAAGGCAATCCCTGGCGCAATTAAAATTTGCGACAGTATAAAATTATTTTTTGAATAATTTACTATAGAAAAGGCAATCCCTGGCGTAATTAAAATTTGCGACAGTAGAAAATTATTTTTTGAATAATTTACTATAGAAAAGGCAATCCCTGGCGTAATTAAAATTTGCGAGAGTAGAAAATTATTTTTTGAATAATTTACTATAGAAAAGGCAATCCCTGGCGCAATTAAAATTTGCGACAGTATAAAATTATTTTTTGAATAATTTACTATAGAAAAGGCAATCCCTGGCGTAATTAAAATTTGCGACAGTAGAAAATTATTTTTTGAATAATTTACTATAGAAAAGGCAATCCCTGGCGCACTTAAAATTTGCGACAGTAGAAAATTATTTTTTGAAAAATTTACTATAGAAAAGGCAATCCCTGGCGTAATTAAAATTTGCGACAGTATAAAATTATTTTTTGAATAATTTACTATAGAAAAGGCAATCCCTGGCGTAATTAAAATTTGCGACAGTTGAAAATTATTTTTTGAATAATTTACTATAGAAAAGGCAATCCCTGGCGCACTTAAAATTTGCGACAGTATAAAATTATTTTTTGAATAATTTACTATAGAAAAGGCAATCCCTGGCGCAATTAAAATTTGCGACAGTTGAAAATTATTTTTTGAATAATTTACTATAGAAAAGGCAATCCCTGGGGTAATTAAAATTTGCGACAGTAAAAAATTATTTTTTGAATAATTTACTATAGAAAAGGCAATCCCTGGCGCACTTAAAATTTGCGACAGTAGAAAATTATTTTTTGAATAATTTACTATAGAAAAGTCAATCCCTGGCGCAATTAAAATTTGCGACAGTTGAAAATTATTTTTTGAATAATTTACTATAGGAAAGGCAATCCCTGGCGCAATTAAAATTTGCGACAGTAAAAAATTATTTTTTGAATAATTTACTATAGAAAAGGCAATCCCTGGCGTAATTAAAATTTGCGACAGTTGAAAATTATTTTTTGAATAATTTACTATAGAAAAGGCAATCCCTGGCGCACTTACAATTTGCGACAGTAAAAAATTATTTTTTGAAAAATTTACTATAGAAAAGGCAATCCCTGGCGTAATTAAAATTTGCGACAGTTGAAAATTATTTTTTGAATAATTTACTATAGAAAAGGCAATCCCTGGCGCACTTAAAATTTGCGACAGTATAAAATTATTTTTTGAATAATTTACTATAGAAAAGGCAATCCCTGGCGTAATTAAAATTTGCGACAGTATAAAATTATTTTTTGAATAATTTACTATAGAAAAGGCAATCCCTGGCGCACTTAAAATTTGCGACAGTATAAAATTATTTTTTGAATAATTTACTATAGAAAAGGCAATCCCTGGCGATATTAAAATTTGCGACAGTTGAAAATTATTTTTTGAATAATTTACTATAGAAAAGGCAATCCCTGGGGTAATTAAAATTTGCGACAGTAAAAAATTATTTTTTGAATAATTTACTATAGAAAAGGCAATCCCTGGCGCACTTAAAATTTGCGACAGTAGAAAATTATTTTTTGAATAATTTACTATAGAAAAGTCAATCCCTGGCGCAATTAAAATTTGCGACAGTTGAAAATTATTTTTTGAATAATTTACTATAGGAAAGGCAATCCCTGGCGCAATTAAAATTTGCGACAGTAAAAAATTATTTTTTGAATAATTTACTATAGAAAAGGCAATCCCTGGCGTAATTAAAATTTGCGACAGTTGAAAATTATTTTTTGAATAATTTACTATAGAAAAGGCAATCCCTGGCGCACTTAAAATTTGCGACAGTAAAAAATTATTTTTTGAAAAATTTACTATAGAAAAGGCAATCCCTGGCGTAATTAAAATTTGCGACAGTTGAAAATTATTTTTTGAATAATTTACTATAGAAAAGGCAATCCCTGGCGCACTTAAAATTTGCGACAGTAAAAAATTATTTTTTGAATAATTTACTATAGAAAAGGCAATCCCTGGCGTAATTAAAATTTGCGACAGTATAAAATTATTTTTTGAATAATTTACTATAGAAAAGGCAATCCCTGGCGTAATTAAAATTTGCGACAGTATAAAATTATTTTTTGAATAATTTACTATAGAAAAGGCAATCCCTGGCGCACTTAAAATTTGCGACAGTAAAAAATTATTTTTTGAATAATTTACTATAGAAAAGGCAATCCCTGGCGTAATTAAAATTTGCGACAGTTGAAAATTATTTTTTGAATAATTTACTATAGAAAAGGCAATCCCTGGCGCAATTAAAATTTGCGACAGTAAAAAATTATTTTTTGAATAATTTACTATAGAAAAGGCAATCCCTGGCGTAATTAAAATTTGCGACAGTATAAAATTATTTTTTGAAAAATTTACTATAGAAAAGGCAATCCCTGGCGTAATTAAAATTTGCGACAGTATAAAATTATTTTTTGAATAATTTACTATAGAAAAGGCAATTCCTGGCGCAATTAAAATTTGCGACAGTAAGAAATTAATTTGTGAGAAATTTACTATAGAAAAGGCAATCCCTGGGATATTTAAAATTTGCGACAGTAAAAAATTATTTTTTGAATAATTTACTATAGAAAAGGCAATCCCTGGCGTATTTAAAATTTGCGACAGTAAAAAATTAATTTGTGAAAAATTTACTTGGCGAAATTGAAATTTGCGAGAGTAAAAAATTATTTTTTGAATAATTTACTATAGAAAAGGCAATCCCTGGCGTAATTAAAATTTGCGACAGTTGAAAATTATTTTTTGAATAATTTACTATAGAAAAGTCAATCCCTGGCGCACTTAAAATTTGCGACAGTAGAAAATTATTTTTTGAATAATTTACTATAGAAAAGGCAATCCCTGGCGCAATTAAAAATTGCGACAGTTGAAAATTATTTTTTGAATAATTTACTATAGAAAAGGCAATCCCTGGCGCAATTAAAATTTGCGACAGTAAAAAATTATTTTTTGAATAATTTACTATAGAAAAGGCAATCCCTGGCGTAATTAAAATTTGCGACAGTTGAAAATTATTTTTTGAATAATTTACTATAGAAAAGGCAATCCCTGGCGCACTTAAAATTTGCGAGAGTAAAAAATTATTTTTTGAATAATTTACTATAGAAAAGGCAATCCCTGGCGTAATTAAAATTTGCGACAGTTGAAAATTATTTTTTGAATAATTTACTATAGAAAAGGCAATCCCTGGCGCACTTAAAATTTGCGACAGTATAAAATTATTTTTTGAATAATTTACTATAGAAAAGGCAATCCCTGGCGTATTTAATATTTGCGACAGTATAAAATTATTTTTTGAATAATTTACTATAGAAAAGGCAATCCCTGGCGCACTTAAAATTTGCGAAATTAAAAAATTTTTTTTTGTATAATTTACTATAGAAAAGGCAATCCCTGGCGTAATTAAAATTTGCGACAGTATAAAATTATTTTTTGAATAATTTACTATAGAAAAGGCAATCCCTGGAGTAATTAAAATTTGCGACAGTATAAAATTATTTTTTGAATAATTTACTATAGAAAAGGCAATCCCTGGCGCACTTAAAATTTGCGAAATTAAAAAATTTTTTTTTGTATAATTTACTATAGAAAAGGCAATCCCTGGCGTAATTAAAATTTGCGACAGTATAAAATTATTTTTTGAATAATTTACTATAGAAAAGGCAATCCCTGGAGTAATTAAAATTTGCGACAGTATAAAATTATTTTTTGAATAATTTACTATAGAAAAGGCAATCCCTGGCGCACTTAAAATTTGCGACAGTAAAAAATTATTTTTTGAATAATTTACTATAGAAAAGAAAATCCCTGGCGTAATTAAAATTTGCGACAGTTGAAAATTATTTTTTGAATAATTTACTATAGAAAAGGCAATCCCTGGCGCAATTAAAATTTGCGACAGTAAAAAATTATTTTTTGAATAATTTACTATAGAAAAGGCAATCCCTGGCGTAATTAAAATTTGCGACAGTATAAAATTATTTTTTGAAAAATTTACTATAGAAAAGGCAATCCCTGGCGCAATTAAAATTTGCGACAGTTGAAAATTATTTTTTGAATAATTTACTATAGAAAAGGCAATCCCTGGCGTAATTAAAATTTGCGACAGTATAAAATTATTTTTTGAAAAATTTACTATAGAAAAGGCAATCCCTGGCGTAATTAAAATTTGCGACAGTATAAAATTATTTTTTGAATAATTTACTATAGAAAAGGCAATTCCTGGCGCAATTAAAATTTGCGACAGTAAGAAATTAATTTGTGAGAAATTTACTATAGAAAAGGCAATCCCTGGGATATTTAAAATTTGCGACAGTAAAAAATTATTTTTTGAATAATTTACTATAGAAAAGGCAATCCCTGGCGTATTTAAAATTTGCGACAGTAAAAAATTAATTTGTGAAAAATTTACCTGGCGAAATTGAAATTTGCGAGAGTAAAAAATTATTTTTTGAATAATTTACTATAGAAAAGGCAATCCCTGGCGTAATTAAAATTTGCGACAGTTGAAAATTATTTTTTGAATAATTTACTATAGAAAAGGCAATCCCTGGCGCACTTAAAATTTTCGACAGTAGAAAATTATTTTTTGAATAATTTACTATAGAAAAGGCAATCCCTGGCGCAATTAAAAATTGCGACAGTTGAAAATTATTTTTTGAATAATTTACTATAGAAAAGGCAATCCCTGGCGCAATTAAAATTTGCGACAGTAAAAAATTATTTTTTGAATAATTTACTATAGAAAAGGCAATCCCTGGCGTAATTAAAATTTGCGACAGTTGAAAATTATTTTTTGAATAATTTACTATAGAAAAGGCAATCCCTGGCGCACTTAAAATTTGCGACAGTAAAAAATTATTTTTTGAATAATTTACTATAGAAAAGGCAATCCCTGGCGTAATTAAAATTTGCGACAGTTGAAAATTATTTTTTGAATAATTTACTATAGAAAAGGCAATCCCTGGCGCACTTAAAATTTGCGACAGTATAAAATTATTTTTTGAATAATTTACTATAGAAAAGGCAATCCCTGGCGTATTTAATATTTGCGACAGTATAAAATTATTTTTTGAATAATTTACTATAGAAAAGGCAATCCCTGGCGCACTTAAAATTTGCGAAATTAAAAAATTTTTTTTTGTATAATTTACTATAGAAAAGGCAATCCCTGGCGTAATTAAAATTTGCGACAGTATAAAATTATTTTTTGAATAATTTACTATAGAAAAGGCAATCCCTGGAGTAATTAAAATTTGCGACAGTATAAAATTATTTTTTGAATAATTTACTATAGAAAAGGCAATCCCTGGCGCACTTAAAATTTGCGACAGTAAAAAATTATTTTTTGAATAATTTACTATAGAAAAGAAAATCCCTGGCGTAATTAAAATTTGCGACAGTTGAAAATTATTTTTTGAATAATTTACTATAGAAAAGGCAATCCCTGGCGCAATTAAAATTTGCGACAGTAAAAAATTATTTTTTGAATAATTTACTATAGAAAAGGCAATCCCTGGCGTAATTAAAATTTGCGACAGTATAAAATTATTTTTTGAAAAATTTACTATAGAAAAGGCAATCCCTGGCGTAATTAAAATTTGCGACAGTATAAAATTATTTTTTGAATAATTTACTATAGAAAGGCAATCCCTGGCGCAATTAAAATTTGCGACAGTAGAAAATAATTTTTTGAATAATTTACTATAGAAAAGGCAATCCCTGGCGTAATTAAAATTTGAGACAGTAAAAAACTATTTTTTGAATAATTTACTATAGAAAAGGCAATCCCTGGAGTAATTAAAATTTGCGACAGTATAAAATTATTTTTTGAATAATTTACTATAGAAAAGGCAATCCCTGGCGTAATTAAAATTTGCGACAGTATAAAATTATTTTTTGAATAATTTACTATAGAAAAGGCAATCCCTGGAGTAATTAAAATTTGCGACAGTATAAAATTATTTTTTGAATAATTTACTATAGAAAAGGCAATCCCTGGCGCACTTATAATTTGCGACAGTAAAAAATTATTTTTTGAATAATTTACTATAGAAAAGAAAATCCCTGGCGTAATTAAAATTTGCGACAGTTGAAAATTATTTTTTGCAAAATTTACTATAGAAAAGGCAATCCCTGACGAACTTAAAATTTGCGACAGTAAAAAATTATTTTGTGAGAAATTTACTATAGAAAAGGCAATCCCTGGCGCACTTAAAATTTGCGACAGTAGAAAATTATTTTTTGAAAAATTTACTATAGAAAAGGCAATCCCTGGCGTAATTAAAATTTGCGACAGTATAAAATTATTTTTTGAAAAATTTACTATAGAAAAGGCAATCCCAGGCGTAATTAAAATTTGCGACAGTATAAAATTATTTTTTGAATAATTTACTATAGAAAAGGCCATCCCTGGCGCAATTAAAATTGCGACAGTAGAAAATTATTTTGTGAATAATTTACTATAGAAAAGGCAATCCCTGGCGTAATTAAAATTTGCGACAGTATAAAATTATTTTTTGAATAATTTACTATAGAAAAGGCAATCCCTGTCGTAATTAAAATTTGCGACAGTATAAAATTATTTTTTGAATAATTTACTATAGAAAAGGCAATCCCTGGCGCACTTAAAATTTGCGACAGTTGAAAATTATTTTTTGAATAATTTACTATAGAAAAGGCAATCCCTGGCGCACTTAAAATTTGCGACAGTAAAAAATTATTTTTTGAATAATTTACTATAGAAAAGGCAATCCCTGGCGTAATTAAAATTTGCGACAGTTGAAAATTATTTTTTGAATAATTTACTATAGAAAAGGCAATCCCTGGCGTAATTAAAATTTGCGACAGTAAAAAATTATTTTTTGAATAATTTACTAAAGAAAAGGCAATCCCTGGTGCACTTAAAACTTGCGACAGTTGAAAATTATTTTTTGAATAATTTACTATAGAAAAGGCAATCCCTGGCGCAATTAAAATTTGCGACAGTTGAAAATTATTTTTTGAATAATTTACTATAGAAAAGGCAATCCCTGGCGTAATTAAAATTTGCGACAGAAAAAAATTAATTTGTGAAAAATTTACCTGGCGAAATTGAAATTGGCGAGAGTAAAAAATTATTTTTTGAATAATTTACCATAGAAAAGGCAATCCCTGGCGTAATTAAAATTTGCGACAGTTGAAAATTATTTTTTGAATAATTTACTATAGAAAAGGCAATCCCTGGCGCACTTAAAACTTGCGACAGTAGAAAATTATTTTTTGAATAATTTACTATAGAAAAGGCAATCCCTGGCGCAATTAAAATTTGCGACAGTTGAAAATTATTTTTTGAATAATTTACTATAGAAAAGGCAATCCCTGGCGCAATTAAAATTTGCGACAGTAAAAAATTATTTTTTGAATAATTTACTATAGAAAAGGCAATCCCTGGTGCACTTAAAATTTGCGACAGTTGAAAATTATTTTTTGAATAATTTACTATAGAAAAGGCAATCCCTGGCGCAATTAAAATTTGCGACAGTTGAAAATTATTTTTTGAATAATTTACTATAGAAAAGGCAATCCCTGGCGCAATTAAAATTTGCGACAGTAGAAAATTATTTTTTGAATAATTTACTATAGAAAAGGCAATCCCTGGCGTAATTAAAATTTGCGACAGTTGAAAATTATTTTTTGAATAACTTACTATAGAAAAGGCAATCCCTGGCGCACTTAAAATTTGCGACAGTAAAAAATTATTTTTTGAATAATTTACTATAGAAAAGGCAATCCCTGGCGTAATTAAAATTTGCGACAGTTGAAAATTATTTTTTGAATAATTTACTATAGAAAAGGCAATCCCTGGCGCACTTAAAATTTGCGACAGTATAAAATTATTTTTTGAATAATTTACTATAGAAAAGGCAATCCCTGGCGTAATTAAAATTTGCGACAGTATAAAATTATTTTTTGAATAATTTACTATAGAAAAGGCAATCCCTGGCGCACTTAAAAT
The DNA here is from genome assembly GCA_963930735.1 of Dioctria linearis. Classification (NCBI taxonomy): domain Eukaryota; kingdom Metazoa; phylum Arthropoda; class Insecta; order Diptera; family Asilidae; genus Dioctria; species Dioctria linearis. The sequence goes on along the minus strand of CAWVNZ010002479.1, from coordinate 79,491 downwards.
TTGCGACAGTAAAAAATTATTTTTGGAATAATTTACTATAGAAAAGGCAATCCCTGGCGTAATTAAAATTTGCGACAGTATAAAATTATTTTTTGAATAATTTACTATAGAAAAGGCAATCCCTGGCGTAATTAAAATTTGCGACAGTATAAAATTATTTTTTGAATAATTTACTATAGAAAAGGCAATCCCTGGCGCACTTAAACTTTGCGACAGTAAAAAATTATTTTTTGAATAATTTACTATAGAAAGGCAATCCCTGGCGTAATTAAACTTTGCGACAGTTGAAAATTATTTTTTGAATAATTTACTATAGAAAAGGCAATCCCTGGCGCAATTAAAATTTGCGACAGTAAAAAATTATTTTTTGAATAATTTACTATAGAAAAGGCAATCCCTGGCGTAATTAAAATTTGCGACAGTATAAAATTATTTTTTGAAAAATTTTCTATAGAAAAGGCAATCCCTGGCGTAATTAAAATTTGCGACAGTATAAAATTATTTTTTGAATAATTTACTATAGAAAAGGCAATCCCTGGCGCAATTAAAATTTGCGACAGTAAGATATTAATTTGTGAGAAATTTACTATAGAAAAGGCAATCCCTGGGATATTTAAAATTTGCGACAGTAAAAAATTATTTTTTGAATAATTTACTATAGAAAAGGCAATCCCTGGCGTATTTAAAATTTGCGACAGTAAAAAATTAATTTGTGAAAAATTTACCTGGCGAAATTGAAATTTGCGAGAGTGAAAAATTATTTTTTGAATAATTTACTATAGAAAAGGCAATCCCTGGCGTAATTAAAGTTTGCGACAATTGAAAATTCTTTTTTGAATAATTTACTATAGAAAAGGCAATCCCTGGCGCACTTAAAATTTGCGACAGTAGAAAATTATTTTTTGAATAATTTACTATAGAAAAGGCAATCCCTGGCGCAATTAAAATTTGCGACAGTTGAAAATTATTTTTTGAATAATTTACTATAGAAAAGGCAATCCCTGGCGCAATTAAAATTTGCGACAGTAAAAAATTATTTTTTGAATAATTTACTATAGAAAAGGCAATCCCTGGCGTAATTAAAATTTGCGACAATTGAAAATTCTTTTTTGAATAATTTACTATAGAAAAGGCAATCCCTGGCGCACTTAAAATTTGCGAGAGTAGAAAATTATTTTTTGAATAATTTACTATAGAAAAGGCAATCCCTGGCGCAATTAAAATTTGCGACAGTTGAAAATTATTTTTTGAATAATTTACTATAGAAAAGGCAATCCCTGGCGCAATTAAAATTTGCGACAGTAAAAAATTATTTTTTGAATAATTTACTATAGAAAAGGCAATCCCTGGCGTAATTAAAATTTGCGACAGTTGAAAATTATTTTTTGAATAATTTACTATAGAAAAGGCAATCCCTGGCGCACTTAAAATTTCCGACAGTAAAAAATTATTTTTTGAATAATTTACTATAGAAAAGGCAATCCCTGGCGTAATTAAAATTTGCGACAGTTGAAAATTATTTTTTGAATAATTTACTATAGAAAAGGCAATCCCGGGCGCACTTAAAATTTGCGACAGTATAAAATTATTTTTTGAATAATTTACTATAGAAAAGGCAATCCCTGGCGTAATTAAAATTTGCGACAGTATAAAATTATTTTTTGAATAATTTACTATAGAAAAGGCAATCCCTGGCGCACTTAAAATTTGCGACAGTAAAAAATTATTTTTTGAATAATTTACTATAGAAAAGGCAATCCCTGGCGTAATTAAAATTTGCGACAGTATAAAATTATTTTTTGAATAATTTACTATAGAAGAGGCAATCCCTGGCGTAATTAAAATTTGCGACAGTATAAAATTATTTTTTGAATAATTTACTATAGAAAAGGCAATCCCTGGCGCACTTAAAATTTGCGACAGTAAAAAATTATTTTTTGAATAATTTACTATAGAAAAGGCAATGCCTGGCGTAATTAAAATTTGCGACAGTTGAAAATTATTTTTTGAATAATTTACTATAGAAAAGGCAATCCCTGGCGCAATTAAAATTTGCGACAGTAAAAAATTATTTTTTGAATAATTTACTATAGAATAGGCAATCCCTGGCGTAATTAAAATTTGCGACAGTATAAAATTATTTTTTGAAAAATTTACTATAGAAAAGGCAATCCCTGGCGCAATTAAAATTTGCGACAGTATAAAATTATTTTTTGAATAATTTACTATAGAAAGGCAATCCCTGGCGCAATTAAAATTTGCAACAGTAGAAAATTATTTTTTGAATAATTTACTATAGAAAAGGCAATCCCTGGCGTAATTAAAATTTGCGACAGTAAAAAACTATTTTTAGAATAATTTACTATAGAAAAGGCAATCCCTGGCGCAATTAAAATTTGCGACAGTAAAAAATTATTTTTTGAATAATTTACTATAGAAAAGGCAATCCCTGGCGTAATTAAAATTTGCGACAGTATAAAATTGTTTTTTGAATAATTTACTATAGAAAAGGCAATCCCTGGCGTAATTAAAATTTGCGACAGTATAAAATTATTTTTTGAATAATTTACTATAGAAAAGGCAATCCCTGGCGCACTTAAAATTTGCGACAGTAAAAAATTATTTTTTGAATAATTTACTATAGAAAAGGTAATCCCTGGCGTAATTAAAATTTGCGACAGTAGAAAATTATTTTTTGAATAATTTACTATAGAAAAGGCAATCCCTGGCGTAATTAAAATTTGCGACAGTTGAAAATTATTTTTTGAATAATTTACTATAGAAAAGGCAATCCCTGGCGCAGTTAAAATTTGCTACAGTAAAAAATTATTTTTTGAATAATTTACTATAGAAAAGGCAATCCCTGGCGTAATTAAAATTTGCGACAGTTGAAAATTATTTTTTGAATAATTTACTATAGAAAAGGCAATCCCTGGCGTAATTAAAATTTGCGACAGTATAAAATTATTTTTTGAATAATTTGCTATAGAAAAGGCAATCCCTGGCGTAATTAAAATTTGCGACAGTATAAAATTATTTTTTGAATAATTTACTATAGAAAAGGCAATCCCTGGCGCAATTAAAATTTGCGACAGTAAAAAATTATTTTTTGCAAAATTTACTATAGAAAAGGCAATCCCTGGCGCACTTAAAATTTGCGACAGTAAAAAATTATTTTGTGAGAAATTTGCTATAGAAAAGGCAATCCCTGGCGCACTTAAAATTTGCGACAGTAGAAAATTATTTTTTGAAAAATTTACTATATAAAAGGCAATCCCTGGCGTAATTAAAATTTGCGACAGAATAAAATTATTTTTTGAATAATTTACTATAGAAAAGGCCATCCCTGGCGCAATTAATATTTGCGACAGTAGAAAATTATTTTGTGAATAATTTACTATAGAAAAGGCAATACCTGGCGTAATTAAAATTTGCGACAGTACAAAATTATTTTTTGAAAAATTTACTATAGAAAAGGCAATCCCTGGCGTAATTAAAATTTGCGACAGTATAAAATTATTTTTTGAATAATTTACTATAGAAAGGCAATCCCTGGCGCAATTAAAATTTGCGACAGTAGAAAATTATTTTTTGAATAATTTACTATAGAAAAGGCAATCCCTGGCGTAATTAAAATTTGCGACAGTAAAAAACTATTTTTAGAATAATTTACTATAGAAAAGGCAATCCCTGGCGCAATTAAAATTTGCGACAGTAAAAAATTATTTTTTGAATAATTTACTATAGAAAAGGCAATCCCTGGCGTAATTAAAATTTGCGACAGTATAAAATTGTTTTTTGAATAATTTACTATAGAAAAGGCAATCCCTGGCGTAATTAAAATTTGCGAAAGTATAAAATTATTTTTTGAATAATTTACTATAGAAAAGGCAATCCCTGGCGCACTTAAAATTTGCGACAGTAAAAAATTATTTTTTGAATAATTTACTATAGAAAAGGCAATCCCTGGCGTAATTAAAATTTGCGACAGTAGAAAATTATTTTTTGAATAATTTACTATAGAAAAGGCAATCCCTGGCGTAATTAAAATTTGCGACAGTTGAAAATTATTTTTTGAATAATTTACTATAGAAAAGGCAATCCCTGGCGCAGTTAAAATTTGCTACATTAAAAAATTATTTTTTAATAATTTACTATAGAAAAGGCAATCCCTGGCGTAATTAAAATTTGCGACAGTTGAAAATTATTTTTTGAATAATTTACTATAGAAAAGGCAATCCCTGGCGTAATTAAAATTTGCGACAGTATAAAATTATTTTTTGAATAATTTACTATAGAAAAGGCAATCCCTGGCGTAATTAAAATTTGCGACAGTATAAAATTATTTTTTGAATAATTTACTATAGAAAAGGCAATCCCTGGTGCAATTAAAATTTGCGACAGTAAAAAATTATTTTTTGCAAAATTTACTATAGAAAAGGCAATCCCTGGCGCACTTAAAATTTGCGACAGTAAAAAATTATTTTGTGAGAAATTTACTATAGAAAAGGCAATCCCTGGCGCACTTAAAATTTGCGACAGTAGAAAATTATTTTTTGAAAAATTTACTATATAAAAGGCAATCCCTGGCGTAATTAAAATTTGCGACAGTATAAAATTATTTTTTGAATAATTTACTATAGAAATGGCCATCACTGGCGCAATTAAAATTTGCGACAGTAGAAAATTATTTTGTGAATAATTTACTATAGAAAAGGCAATCCCTGGCGTAATTAAAATTTGCGACAGTACAAAATTATTTTTTGAAAAATTTACTATAGAAAAGGCAATCCCTGGCGTAATTAAAATTTGCGACAGTATAAAATTATTTTTTGAATAATATACTATAGAAAAGGCAATCCCTGGCGCAGTTAAAATTTGCGAGAGTAGAAAATTATTTTTTGAATAATTTACTATAGAAAAGGCAATCCCTGGCGTAATTAAAATTTGCGACAGTAAAAAATTATTTTTTGAATAATTTACTATAGACAAGGCAATCCCTGGCGCAATTAAAATTTGCGACAGTAAAAAATTATTTTTTGAATAATTTACTATAGAAAAGGCAATCCCTGGCGTAATTAAAATTTGCGACAGTATAAAATTATTTTTTGAAAAATTTACTATAGAAAAGGCAATCCCTGGCGTAATTAAAATTTGCGACAGTATAAAATTATTTTTTGAATAATTTACTATAGAAAGGCAATCCCTGGCGCAATTAAAATTTGCGACAGTAGAAAATTATTTTTTGAATAATTTACTATAGAAAAGGCAATCGCTGGCGTAATTAAAATTTGCGACAGTTAAAATATTATTTTTTGAATAATTTACTATAGAAAAGGCAATCCCTGGCGCAATTAAAATTTGCGACAGTAAAAAATTATTTTTTGAATAATTTACTATAGAAAAGGCAATCCCTGGCGTAATTAAAATTTGCGACAGTATAAAATTTTTTTTTGAATAATTTACTATAGAAAAGGCAATCCCTGGCGTAATTAAAATTTGCGACAGTATAAAATTATTTTTTGAATAATTTACTATAGAAAAGGCAATCCCTGGCGCACTTAAAATTTGCGACAGTAAAAAATTATTTTTTGAATAATTTACTATAGAAAAGGCAATCCCTGGCGTAATTAAAATTTGCGACAGTAGAAAATTATTTTTTGAATAATTTACTATAGCAAAGGCAATCCCTGGCGTAATTAAAATTTGCGACAGTTGAAAATTATTTTTTGAATAATTTACTATAGAAAAGGCAATCCCTGGCGCACTTAAAATTTGCGACTGTAAAAAATTATTTTTTGAATAATTTACTATAGAAAAGGCAATCCCTGGCGTAATTAAAATTTGCGACAGTATAAAATTATTTTTTGAAAAATTTACTATAGAAAAGGCAATCCCTGGCGTAATTAAAATTTGCGACAGTATAAAATTATTTTTTGAATAATTTACTATAGAAAAGGCAATCCCTGGCGCAATTAAAATTTGCGAGAGTAGAAAATTATTTTTTGAATAATTTACTATAGAAAAGGCAATCCCTGGCGTAATTAAAATTTGCGACAATAAAAAATTATTTTTTGAATAATTTACTATAGAAAAGGCAATCCCTGGCGCAATTAAAATTTGCGAGAGTAAAAAATTATTTTTTTAATAATTTACTATAGAAAAGGCAATCCCTGGCGTAATTAAAATTTGCGACAGTATAAAATTATTTTTTGAATAATTTACTATAGAAAAGGCAATCCCTGGCGTAATTAAAATTTGCGACAGTATAAAATTATTTTTTGAATAATTTACTATAGAAAAGGCAATCCCTCGCGCACTTAAAATTTGCGACAGTAAAAAATTATTTTTTGAATAATTTACTATAGAAAAGGCAATCCCTGGCGTAATTAAAATTTGCGACAGTAGAAAATTATGTTTTGAATAATTTACTATAGAAAAGGCAATCCCTGGCGTATTTAAAATTTGCGACAGTAAGAAATTAATTTGTGAGAAATTTACTATAGAATAGGCAATCCCTGGGATATTTAAAATTTGCGACAGTAAAAAATTATTTTTTTAATAATTTACTATAGAAAAGGCAATCCCTGCCGTATTTAAAATTTGCGACAGTAAAAAATTAATTTGTGAAAAATTTACCTGGCGAAATTGAAATTTGCGAGAGTAGAAAATTATTTTTTGAATAATTTACCATAGAAAAGGCAATCCCTCTCGTAATTAAAATTTGCGACAGTTGAAAATTATTTTTTGAATAATTTACTATAGAAAAGGCAATCCCTGGCGCACTTAAAATTTGCGACAGTATAAAATAATTTTTTGAATAATTTACTATAGAAAAGGCAATCCCTGGCGTAATTAAAATTTGCGACAGTATAAAATTATTTTTTGAATAATTTACTATAGAAAAGGCAATCCCTGGCGCACTTAAAATTTGCGACAGTAAAAAATTATTTTTTGAATAATTTACTATAGAAAAGGCAATCCCTGGCGTAATTAAAATTTGCGACAGTATAAAATTATTTTTTGAATAATTTACTATAGAAAAGGCAATCCCTGGCGTAATTAAAATTTGCGACAGTATAAAATTATTTTTTGAATAATTTACTATAGAAAAGGCAATCCCTGGCGCACTTAAAATTTGCGACAGTAAAAAATTATTTTTTGAATAATTTACTATAGAAAAGGCAATCCCTGGCGTAATTAAAATTTGCGACAGTTGAAAATTTTTTTTTGAATGATTTACTATAGAAAAGGCAATCCCTGGCGCAATTAAAATTTGCGACAGTAAAAAATTATTTTTTGAATAATTTACTATAGAAAAGGCAATCCCTGGCGCACTTAAAATTTGAGACAGTAAAAAAGTATTTTTTGAATAATTTACTATAGAAAAGGCAATCCCTGGCGTAATTAAAATTTGCGAAAGTTGAAAATTATTTTTTGAATAATTTACTATAGAAAAGGCAATCCCTGGCGCAATTAAAATTTGCGACAGTAAAAAATTATTTTTTGAATAATTTACTATAGAAAAGGCAATCCCTGACGTAATTAAAATTTGCGACAGTAAAAAATTATTTTTTGAAAAATTTACTATAGAAAAGGCAATCCCTGGCGTAATTAAAATTTGCGACAGTATAAAATTATTTTTTGAATAATTTACTATAGAAAAGGCAATCCCTGGCGCAATTAAAATTTGCGACAGTAAGAAATTAATTTGTGAGAAATTTACTATAGAAAAGGCAATCCCTGGGATATTTAAAATTTGCGACAGTAAAAAATTATTTTTTGAATAATTTACTATAGAAAAGGCAATCCCTGGCGTATTTAAAATTTGCGACAGTAAAAAATTAATTTGTGAAAAATTTACCTGGCGAAATTGAAATTTGCGACTGTAAAAAATTATTTTTTGAATAATTTACTATAGAAAAGGCAATCCCTGGCGTAATTAAAATTTGCGACAGTTGAAAATTATTTTTTGAATAATTTACTATAGAAAAGGCAATCCCTGGCGCACTTAAAATTTGCGACAGTAGAAAATTATTTTTTGAATAATTTACTATAGAAAAGGCAATCCCTGGCGCAATTAAAATTTGCCACAGTTGAAAATTATTTTTTGAATTATTTACTATAGAAAAGGTAATCCCTGGCGCAATTAAAATTTGCGACAGTAAAAAATTATTTTTTGAATAATTTACTATAGAAAAGGCAATCCCTGGCGTAATTAAAATTTGCGACAGTTGAAAATTATTTTTTGAATAATTTACTATAGAAAAGGCAATCCCTGGCGCACTTAAAATTTGCGACAGTAAAAAATTATTTTTTGAATAATTTACTATAGAAAAGGCAATCCCTGGCGTAATTAAAATTTGCGACAGTTGAAAATTATTTTTTGAATAATTTACTATAGAAAAGGCAATCCCTGGCGCACTTAAAATTTGCGACAGTATAAAATTATTTTTTGAACAATTTACTATAGAAAAGGTAATCCCTGGCGTAATTAAAATTTGCGACAGTATAAAATTATTTTTTGAATAATTTACTATAGAAAAGGCAATCCCTGGCGTAATTAAAATTTGCGACAGTAGAAAATTATTTTTTGAATAATTTACTATAGAAAAGGCAATCCCTGGCGCACTTAAAATTTGCGACAGTAAAAAATTATTTTTTGAATAATTTACTATAGAAAAGGCATTCCCTGGCGTAATTAAAATTTGCGACAGTTGAAAATTATTTTTTGAATGATTTACTATAGAAAAGGCAATCCCTGGCGCAATTAAAATTTGCGACAGTAAAAAATTATTTTTTGAATAATTTACTATAGAAAAGGCAATCCCTGGCGCACTTAAAATTTGAGACAGTAAAAAATTATTTTTTGAATAATTTACTATAGAAAAGGCAATCCCTGGCGTAATTAAAATTTGCGAAAGTTGAAAATTATTTTTTGAATAATTTACTATAGAAAAGGCAATCCCTGGCGCAATTAAAATTTGCGACAGTAAAAAATTATTTTTTGAATAATTTACTATAGAAAAGGCAATCCCTGGCGTAATTAAAATTTGCGACAGTAAAAAATTATTTTTTGAAAAATTTACTATAGAAAAGGCAATCCCTGGCGTAATTAAAATTTGCGACAGTATAAAATTATTTTTTGAATAATTTACTATAGAAAAGGCAATCCCTGGCGCAATTAAAATTTGCGACAGTAAGAAATTAATTTGTGAGAAATTTACTATAGAAAAGGCAATCCCTGGGATATTTAAAATTTGCGACAGTAAAAAATTATTTTTTGAATAATTTACTATAGAAAAGGCAATCCCTGGCGTATTTAAAATTTGCGACAGTAAAAAATTAATTTGTGAAAAATTTACCTGGCGAAATTGAAATTTGCGACTGTAAAAAATTATTTTTTGAATAATTTACTATAGAAAAGGCAATCCCTGGCGTAATTAAAATTTGCGACAGTTGAAAATTATTTTTTGAATAATTTACTATAGAAAAGGCAATCCCTGGCGCACTTAAAATTTGCGACAGTAGAAAATTATTTTTTGAATAATTTACTATAGAAAAGCAATCCCTGGCGCAATTAAAATTTGCCACAGTTGAAAATTATTTTTTTGAATTATTTACTATAGAAAAGGTAATCCCTGACGCAATTAAAATTTGCGACAGTAAAAAATTATTTTTTGAATAATTTACTATAGAAAAGGCAATCCCTGGCGTAATTAAAATTTGCGACAGTTGAAAATTATTTTTTGAATAATTTACTATAGAAAAGGCAATCCCTGGCGCACTTAAAATTTGCGACAGTAAAAAATTATTTTTTGAATAATTTACTATAGAAAAGGCAATCCCTGGCGTAATTAAAATTTGCGACAGTTGAAAATTATTTTTTGAATAATTTACTATAGAAAAGGCAATCCCTGGCGCACTTAAAATTTGCGACAGTATAAAATTATTTTTTGAATAATTTACTATAGAAAAGGCAATCCCTGGCGTAATTAAAATTTGCGACAGTATAAAATTATTTTTTGAATAATTTACTATAGAAAAGGCAATCCCTGGCGCAATTAAAATTTGCGACAGTATAAAATTATTTTTTGAATAATTTACTATAGAAAAGGCAATCCCTGGCGCACTTAAAATTTGCGACAGTAAAAAATTATTTTTTGAATAATTTACTATAGAAAAGGCATTCCCTGGCGTAATTAAAATTTGCGACAGTTGAAAATTATTTTTTGAATAATTTACTATAGAAAAGGCAATCCCTGGCGCAATTAAAATTTGCGACAGTAAAAAATTATTTTTTGAATAATTTACTATAGAAAAGGCAATCCCTGGCGTAATTAAAATTTGCGACAGTATAAAAATATTTTTTGAAAAATTTACTATAGAAAAGGCAATCCCTGGCGTAATTAAAATTTGCGACAGTATAAAATTATTTTTTGAATAATTTACTATAGAAAAGGCAATACCTGGCGCAATTAAAATTTGCGACAGTAGAAAATTATTTTTTGAATAATTTACTATAGAAAAGGCAATCCCTGGCGTAATTAAAATTTGCGACAGTAAAAAATTATTTCTTGAATAATTTACTATAGAAAAGGCAATCCCTGGCGCAATTAAAATTTGCGACAGTAAAAAATTATTTTTTGAATAATTTACTATAGAAAAGGCAATCCCTGGCGTAATTAAAATTTGCGACAGTATAAAATTATTTTTTGAATAATTTACTATAGAAAAGGCAATCCCTGGCGTAATTAAAATTTGCGAGAGTAAAAAATTATTTTTTGAATAATTTACTATAGAAAAGGCAATCCCTGGCGCAATTAAAATTTGCGACAGTATAAAATTATTTTTTGAATAATTTACTATAGAAAAGGCAATCCCTGGCGTAATTAAAATTTGCGACAGTAGAAAATTATTTTTTGAATAATTTACTATAGAAAAGGCAATCCCTGGCGCACTTAAAATTTGCGACAGTAAAAAATTATTTTTTGAATAATTTACTATAGAAAAGGCAATCCCTGGCGCACTTAAAATTTGCGACAGTAAAAAATTATTTTTTGAATAATTTACTATAGAAAAGCAATCCCTGGCGTAATTAAAATTTGCGACAGTTGAAAATAATTTTTTGAATAATTTACTATAGAAAAGGCAATCCCTGGCGCAATTAAAATTTGCGACAGTAAAAAATTATTTTTTGTATAATTTACTGTAGAAAAGGCAATCCCTGGCGTAATTAAAATTTTCGACAGTATAAAATTATTTTTTGAAAAATTTACTATAGAAAAGGCAATCCCTGGCGTAATTAAAATTTGCGACAGTATAAAATTATTTTTTGAATAATTTACTAAAGAAAAGGCAATCCCTGGCGCAATTAAAATTTGCGACAGTAAGAAATTAATTTGTGAGAAATTTACTATAGAAAAAGCAATCCCTGGGATATTTAAAATTTGCGACAGTAAAAAATTATTTTTTGAATAATTTACTATAGAAAAGGCAATCCCTCGCGTATTTAAAATTTGCGACAGTAAAAAATTAATTTGTGAAAAATTTGCCTGGCGAAATTGAAATTTGCGAGAGTAAAAAATTATTTTTTGAATAATTTACTATAGAAAAGGCAATCCCTGGCGCACTTAAAATTTGCGACAGTAAAAAATTATTTTTTGAATAATTTACTATAGAAAAGGCAATCCCTGGCGTAATTAAAATTTGCGACAGTATAAAATTATTTTTTGAATAATTTACTATAGAAAAGGCAATCCCTGGCGCAATTAAAATTTGCGAGAGTAGAAAATTATTTTTTGAATAATTTACTATAGAAAAGGCAATCCCTGGCGTAATTAAAATTTGCGACAATAAAAAATTATTTTTTGAATAATTTACTATAGAAAAGGCAATCCCTGGCGCAATTAAAATTTGCGAGAGTAAAAAATTATTTTTTAATAATTTACTATAGAAAAGGCAATCCCTGGCGTAATTAAAATTTGCGACAGTATAAAATTATTTTTTGAATAATTTACTATAGAAAAGGCAATCCCTGGCGTAATTAAAATTTGCGACAGTATAAAATTATTTTTTGAATAATTTACTATAGAAAAGGCAATCCCTGGCGCACTTAAAATTTGCGACAGTAAAAAATTATTTTTTGAATAATTTACTATAGAAAAGGCAATCCCTGGCGTAATTAAAATTTGCGACAGTAGAAAATTATGTTTTGAATAATTTACTATAGAAAAGGCAATCCCTGGCGTATTTAAAATTTGCGACAGTAAGAAATTAATTTGTGAGAAATTTACTATAGAATAGGCAATCCCTGGGATATTTAAAATTTGCGACAGTAAAAAATTATTTTTTGAATAATTTACTATAGAAATGGCAATCCCTGGCGTATTTAAAATTTGCGACAGTAAAAAATTAATTTGTGAAAAATTTACCTGGCGAAATTGAAATTTGCGAGAGTAGAAAATTATTTTTTGAATAATTTACCATAGAAAAGGCAATCCCTGGCGTAATTAAAATTTGCGACAGTTGAAAATTATTTTTTGAATAATTTACTATAGAAAAGGCAATCCCTGGCGCACTTAAAATTTGCGACAGTATAAAATAATTTTTTGAATAATTTACTATAGAAAAGGCAATCCCTGGCGTAATTAAAATTTGCGACAGTATTAAATTATTTTTTGAATAATTTACTATAGAAAAGGCAATCCCTGGCGCACTTAAAATTTGCGACAGTAAAAAATTATTTTTTGAATAATTTACTATAGAAAAGGCAATCCCTGGCGTAATTAAAATTTGCGACAGTATAAAATTATTTTTGAATAATTTACTATAGAAAAGGCAATCCCTGGCGTAATTAAAATTTGCGACAGTATAAAATTATTTTTTGAATAATTTACTATAGAAAAGGCAATCCCTGGCGCACTTAAAATTTGCGACAGTAAAAAATTATTTTTTGAATAATTTACTATAGAAAAGGCAATCCCTGGCGTAATTAAAATTTGCGACAGTTGAAAATTATTTTTTGAATGATTTACTATAGAAAAGGCAATCCCTGGCGCAATTAAAATTTGCGACAGTAAAAAATTAGTTTTGAATAATTTACTATAGAAAAGGCAATCCCTGGCGCACTTAAAATTTGAGACAGTAAAAAATTATTTTTTGAATAATTTACTATAGAAAAGGCAATCCCTGGCGTAATTAAAATTTGCGAAAGTTGAAAATTATTTTTTGAATAATTTTACTATAGAAAAGGCAATCCCTGGCGCAATTAAAATTTGCGACAGTAAAAAATTATTTCTTGAATAATTTACTATAGAAAAGGCAATCCCTGGCGTAATTAAAATTTGCGACAGTAAAAAATTATTTTTTGAAAAATTTACTATATAAAAGGCAATCCCTGGCGTAATTAAAATTTGCGACAGTATAAAATTATTTTTTGAATAATTTACTATAGAAAAGGCAATCCCTGGCGCAATTAAAATTTGCGACAGTAAGAAATTAATTTGTGAGAAATTTACTATAGAAAAGGCAATCCCTGGGATATTTAAAATTTGCGACAGTAAAAAATTATTTTTTGAATAATTTACTATAGAAAAGGCAATCCCTGGCGTATTTAAAATTTGCGACAGTAAAAAATTAATTTGTGAAAAATTTACCTGGCGAAATTGAAATTTGCGACTGTAAAAAATTATTTTTTGAATAATTTACTATAGAAAAGGCAATCCCTGGCGTAATTAAAATTTGCGACAGTTGAAAATTATTTTTTGAATAATTTACTATAGAAAAGGCAATCCCTGGCGCACTTAAAATTTGCGACAGTAGAAAATTATTTTTTGAATAATTTACTATAGAAAAGGCAATCCCTGGCGCAATTAAAATTTGCCACAGTTGAAAATTATTTTTTGAATTATTTACTATAGAAAAGGTAATCCCTGGCGCAATTAAAATTTGCGACAGTAAAAAATTATTTTTTGAATAATTTACTATAGAAAAGGCAATCCCTGGCGTAATTAAAATTTGCGACAGTTGAAAATTATTTTTTGAATAATTTACTATAGAAAAGGCAATCCCTGGCGCACTTAAAATTTGCGACAGTAAAAAATTATTTTTTGAATAATTTACTATAGAAAAGGCAATCCCTGGCGTAATTAAAATTTGCGACAGTTGAAAATTATTTTTTGAATAATTTACTATAGAAAAGGCAATCCCTGGCGCACTTAAAATTTGCGACAGTATAAAATTATTTTTTGAATAATTTACTATAGAAAAGTCAATCCCTGGCGTAATTAAAATTTGCGACAGTATAAAATTATTTTTTGAATAATTTACTATAGAAAAGGCAATCCCTGGCGTAATTAAAATTTGCGACAGTATAAAATTATTTTTTGAATAATTTACTATAGAAAAGGCAATCCCTGGCGCACTTAAAATTTGCGACAGTAAAAAATTATTTTTTGAATAATTTACTATAGAAAAGGCATTCCCTGGCGTAATTAAAATTTGCGACAGTTGAAAATTATTTTTTGAATAATTTACTATAGAAAAGGCAATCCCTGGCGCAATTAAAATTTGCGACAGTAAAAAATTATTTTTTTGAATAATTTACTATAGAAAAGGCAATCCCTGGCGTAATTAAAATTTGCGACAGTATAAAAATATTTTTTGAAAAATTTACTATAGAAAAGGCAATCCCTGGCGTAATTAAAATTTGCGACAGTATAAAATTATTTTTTGAATAATTTACTATAGAAAAGGCAATACCTGGCGCAATTAAAATTTGCAACAGTAGAAAATTATTTTTTGAATAATTTACTACAGAAAAGGCAATCCCTGGCGTAATTAAAATTTGCGACAGTAAAAAAATTATTTCTTGAATAATTTACTATAGAAAAGGCAATCCTGGCGCAATTAAAATTTGCGACAGTAAAAAATTATTTTTTGAATAATTTACTATAGAAAAGGCAATCCCTGGCGTAATTAAAATTTGCGACAGTATAAAAATTATTTTTTGAATAATTTACTATAGAAAAGGCAATCCCTGGCGTAATTAAAATTTGCGAGAGTAAAAAATTATTTTTTGAATAATTTACTATAGAAAAGGCAATCCCTGGCGCAATTAAAATTTGCGACAGTATAAAATTATTTTTTGAATAATTTACTATAGAAAAGGCAATCCCTGGCGTAATTAAAATTTGCGACAGTAGAAAATTATTTTTTGAATAATTTACTATAGAAAAGGCAATCCCTGGCGCACTTAAAATTTGCGACAGTAAAAAATTATTTTTTGAATAATTTACTATAGAAAAGGCAATCCCTGGCGCACTTAAAATTTGCGACAGTTGAAAATTATTTTTTGAATAATTTACTATAGAAAAGCAATCCTGGCGTAATTAAAATTTGCGACAGTTGAAAATAATTTTTTGAATAATTTACTATAGAAAAGGCAATCCCTGGCGCAATTAAAATTTGCGACAGTAAAAAATTATTTTTTGAATAATTTACTATAGAAAAGGCAATCCCTGGCGTAATTAAAATTTTCGACAGTATAAAATTATTTTTTGAAAAATTTACTATAGAAAAGGCAATCCCTGGCGTAGTTAAAATTTGCGACAGTATAAAATTATTTTTTGAATAATTTACTAAAGAAAAGGCAATCCCTGGCGCAATTAAAATTTGCGACAGTAAGAAATTAATTTGTGAGAAATTTACTATAGAAAAAGCAATCCCTGGGATATTTAAAATTTGCGACAGTAAAAAATTATTTTTTGAATAATTTACTATAGAAAAGGCAATCCCTCGCGTATTTAAAATTTGCGACAGTAAAAAATTAATTTGTGAAAAATTTGCCTGGCGAAATTGAAATTTGCGAGAGTAAAAAATTATTTTTTGAATAATTTACTATAGAAAAGGAAATCCTTGGCGTAATTAAAATTTGCGACAGTTGAAAATTATTTTTTGAATAATTTAATATAGAAAAGGCAATCTCTGGCGCACTTAAAATTTGCGACAATAGAAAATTATTTTTTGAATAATTTACTATAGAAAAGGCAATCCCTGGCGCAATTAAAATTTGCGACAGTTGAAAATTATTTTTTGAATAATTTACTATAGAAAAGGCAATCCCTGGCGTAATTAAAATTTGCGACAGTATAAAATTATTTTTTGAATAATTTACTATAGAAAAGGCAATCCCTGGCGTAATTAAAATTTGCGACAGTAAAAAATTATTTTTTGAATAATTTACTATAGAAAAGGCAATCCCTGGCGTAATTCAAATTTGCGACAGTATAAAATTATTTTTTGAAAAATTTACTATAGAAAAGGCAATCCTGGCGTAATTAAAATTTGCGACAGTATAAAATTATTTTTTGAATAATTTACTATAGAAAAGGCAATCCCTGGCGCAATTAAAATTTGCGACAGTAGAAAATTATTTTTTGAATAATTTACTAGAGAAAAGGCAATCCCTGGCGTAATTAAAATTTGCGACAGTAAAAAATTATTTTTTGAATAATTTACTATAGAAAAGGCAATCCCTGGCGCAATTAAAATTTGCGACAGTAAAAAATTATTTTTTGAATAATTTACTATAGAAAAGGCAATCCCTGGCGTAATTAAAATTTGCGACAGTATAAAATTATTTTTTGAATAATTTACTATAGAAAAGGCAATCCCTGGCGCAATTAAAATTTGCGTCAGTAAGAAAATTATTTTTTGAATAATTTACTATAGAAAAGGCAATCCCTGGCGTAATTAAAATTTGCGACAATAAAAAATTATTTTTTGAAAAAATTTACTATAGAAAAGGCAATCCCTGGCGTAATTAAAATTTGCGACAGTAAAAAATTATTTTTTGAATAATTTACTATAGAAAAGGAAATCCCTGGCGTAATTAAAATTTGCGACAGTTGAAAATTATTTTTTGAATAATTTACTATAGAAAAGGCAATCCCTGGCGCAATTAAAATTTGCGACAGTATAAAATTATTTTTTGAATAATTTACTATAGAAAAGGCAATCCCTGGCGTAATTAAAATTTGCGACAATAAAAAATTATTTTTTGAAAAATTTACTACAGAAAAGGCAATCCCTGGCGTAGTTAAAATTTGCGACAGTTGAAAATTATTTTTTGAATAATTTACTATAGAAAAGGCAATCCCTGGCGCAATTAAAATTTGCGACAGTAAAAAATTATTTTTTGAATAATTTACTATAGAAAAGGCAATCCCTGGCGTAATTAAAATTTGCGACAGTATAAAATTATTTTTTGAATAATTTACTATAGAAAAGGCAATCCTGGCGTAATTAAAATTTGCGAGAGTAAAAAATTATTTTTTGAATAATTTACTATAGAAAAGGCAATCCCTGGCGCAATTAAAATTTGCGACAGTATAAAATTATTTTTTGAATAATTTACTATAGAAAAGGCAATCCCTGGCGTAATTAAAATTTGCGACAGTAGAAAATTATTTTTTGAATAATTTACTATAGAAAAGGCAATCCCTGGCGCACTTAAAATTTGCGACAGTAAAAAATTATTTTTTGAATAATTTACTATAGAAAAGGCAATCCCTGGCGCACTTAAAATTTGCGACAGTAAAAAATTATTTTTTGAATAATTTACTATAGAAAAGCAATCCCTGGCGTAATTAAAATTTGCGACAGTTGAAAATAATTTTTTGAATAATTTACTATAGAAAAGGCAATCCCTGGCGCAATTAAAATTTGCGACAGTAAAAAATTATTTTTTGAATAATTTACTATAGAAAAGGCAATCCCTGGCGTAATTAAAATTTTCGACAGTATAAAATTATTTTTTGAAAAATTTACTATAGAAAAGGCAATCCCTGGCGTAGTTAAAATTTGCGACAGTATAAAATTATTTTTTGAATAATTTACTAAAGAAAAGGCAATCCCTGGCGCAATTAAAATTTGCGACAGTAAGAAATTAATTTGTGAGAAATTTACTATAGAAAAAGCAATCCCTGGGATATTTAAAATTTGCGACAGTAAAAAATTATTTTTGAATAATTTACTATAGAAAAGGCAATCCCTCGCGTATTTAAAATTTGCGACAGTAAAAAATTAATTTGTGAAAAATTTGCCTGGCGAAATTGAAATTTGCGAGAGTAAAAAATTATTTTTTGAATAATTTACTATAGAAAAGGAAATCCTTGGCGTAATTAAAATTTGCGACAGTTGAAAATTATTTTTTTGAATAATTTACTATAGAAAAGGCAATCTCTGGCGCACTTAAAATTTGCGACAATAGAAAATTATTTTTTGAATAATTTACTATAGAAAAGGCAATCCCTGGCGCAATTAAAATTTGCGACAGTTGAAAATTATTTTTTGAATAATTTACTATAGAAAAGGCAATCCCTGGCGTAATTAAAATTTGCGACAGTATAAAATTATTTTTTGAATAATTTACTATAGAAAAGGCAATCCCTGGCGTAATTAAAATTTGCGACAGTAAAAAATTATTTTTTGAATAATTTACTATAGAAAAGGCAATCCCTGGCGTAATTAAAATTTGCGACAGTATAAAATTATTTTTTGAAAAATTTACTATAGAAAAGGCAATCCCTGGCGTAATTAAAATTTGCGACAGTATAAAATTATTTTTTGAATAATTTACTATAGAAAAGGCAATCCCTGGCGCAATTAAAATTTGCGACAGTAGAAAATTATTTTTTGAATAATTTACTATAGAAAAGGCAATCCCTGGCGTAATTAAAATTTGCGACAGTAAAAAATTATTTTTTGAATAATTTACTATAGAAAAGGCAATCCCTGGCGCAATTAAAATTTGCGACAGTAAAAAATTATTTTTTGAATAATTTACTATAGAAAAGGCAATCCCTGGCGTAATTAAAATTTGCGACAGTATAAAATTATTTTTTGAATAATTTACTATAGAAAAGGCAATCCCTGGCGCAATTAAAATTTGCGTCAGTAAGAAAATTATTTTTTGAATAATTTACTATAGAAAAGGCAATCCCTGGCGTAATTAAAATTTGCGACAATAAAAAATTATTTTTTGAAAAATTTACTATAGAAAAGGCAATCCCTGGCGTAATTAAAATTTGCGACAGTAAAAAATTATTTTTTGAATAATTTACTATAGAAAAGGAAATCCCTGGCGTAATTAAAATTTGCGACAGTTGAAAATTATTTTTTGAATAATTTACTATAGAAAAGGCAATCCCTGGCGCAATTAAAATTTGCGACAGTATAAAATTATTTTTTGAATAATTTACTATAGAAAAGGCAATCCCTGGCGTAATTAAAATTTGCGACAGTAGAAAATTATTTTTTGAATAATTTACTATAGAAAAGGCAATCCCTGGCGCACTTAAAATTTGCGACAGTAAAAAATTATTTTTTGAATAATTTACTATAGAAAAGGCAATCCCTGGCGCACTTAAAATTTGCGACAGTAAAAAATTATTTTTTGAATAATTTACTATAGAAAAGGCAATCCCTGGCGTAATTAAAATTTGCGACAGTTGAAAATAATTTTTTGAATAATTTACTATAGAAAAGGCAATCCCTGGCGCAATTAAAATTTGCGACAGTAAAAAATTATTTTTTGAATAATTTACTATAGAAAAGGCAATCCCTGGCGTAATTAAAATTTTCGACAGTATAAAATTATTTTTTGAAAAATTTACTATAGAAAAGGCAATCCCTGGCGTAATTAAAATTTGCGACAGTATAAAATTATTTTTTGAATAATTTACTATAGAAAAGGCAATCCCTGGCGCAATTAAAATTTGCGACAGTAAGAAATTAATTTGTGAGAAATTTACTATAGAAAAGGCAATCCCTGGGATATTTAAAATTTGCGACAGTAAAAAATTATTTTTTGAATAATTTACTATAGAAAAGGCAATCCCTGGCGTATTTAAAATTTGCGACAGTAAAAAATTAATTTGTGAAAAATTTACCTGGCGAAATTGAAATTTGCGAGAGTAAAAAATTATTTTTTGAATAATTTACTATAGAAAAGGAAATCCCTGGCGTAATTAAAATTTGCGACAGTTGAAAATTATTTTTTGAATAATTTACTATAGAAAAGGCAATCTCTGGCGCACTTAAAATTTGCGACAATAGAAAATTATTTTTTGAATAATTTACTATAGAAAAGGCAATCCCTGGCGCAATTAAAATTTGCGACAGTTGAAAATTATTTTTTGAATAATTTACTATAGAAAAGGCAATCCCTGGCGTAATTAAAATTTGCGACAGTAAAAAATTATTTTTTGAATAATTCACTATAGAAAAGGCAATCCCTGGCGTAATTAAAATTTGCGACAGTATAAAATTATTTTTTGAAAAATTTACTATAGAAAAGGCAATCCCTGGCGTAATTAAAATTTGCGACAATATAAAATTATTTTTTGAATAATTTACTATAGAAAAGGCAATCCCTGGCGCAATTAAAATTTGCGACAGTAGAAAATTATTTTTTGAATAATTTACTATAGAAAAGGCAATCCCTGGCGTAATTAAAATTTGCGACAGTAAAAAATTATTTTTTGAATAATTTACTATAGAAAAGGCAATCCCTGGCGCAATTAAAATTTGCGACAGTAAAAAATTATTTTTTGAATAATTTACTATAGAAAAGGCAATCCCTGGCGTAATTAAAATTTGCGACAGTATGAAATTATTTTTTGAATAATTTACTATAGAAAAGGCAATCCCTGGCGCAATTAAAATTTGCGACAGTACAAAATTATTTTTTGAATAATTTACTATAGAAAAGGCAATCCCTGGCGTAATTAAAATTTGCGACAATAAAAAATTATTTTTTGAAAAATTTACTATAGAAAAGGCAATCCCTGGCGTAATTAAAATTTGCGACAGTAAAAAATTATTTTTTGAATAATTTACTATAGAAAAGGCAATCCCTGGCGTAATTAAAATTTGCGACAGTATAAAATTATTTTTTGAATAATTTACTATAGAAAAGGCAATCCCTGGCGTAGTTAAAATTTGCGAGAGTAAAAAATTATTTTTTGAATAATTTACTATAGAAAAGGCAATCCCTGGCGCAATTAAAATTTGCGACAGTATAAAATTATTTTTTGAATAATTTACTATAGAAAAGGCAATCCCTGGCGTAATTAAAATTTGCGACAGTATAAAATTATTTTTTGAATAATTTACTATAGAAAAGGCAATCCCGTGCGCAATTAAAATTTGCGACAGTATAAAATTATTTTTTGAATAATTTACTATAGAAAAGGCAATCCCTGGCGTAATTAAAATTTGCGACAGTAGAAAATTATTTTTTGAATAATTTACTATAGAAAAGGCAATCCCTGGCGCACTTAAAATTTGCGACAGTAAAAAATTATTTTTTGAATAATTTACTATAGAAAAGGCAATCCCTGCCGCACTTAAAATTTGCGACAGTAAAAAATTATTTTTTGAATAATTTACTATAGAAAAGGCAATCCCTGGCGTAATTAAAATTTGCGACAGTTGAAAATTATTTTTTGAATAATTTACTATAGAAAAGGCAATCCCTGGCGCAATTAAAATTTGCGACAATAAAAAATTATTTTTTGAATAATTTACTATAGAAAAGGCAATCCCTGGCGTAATTAAAATTTTCGACAGTATAAAATTATTTTTTGAAAAATTTACTATAGAAAAGGCAATCCCTGGCGTAATTAAAATTTGCGACAGTATAAAATTATTTTTTGAATAATTTACTATAGAAAAGGCAAACCCTGGCGCAATTAAAATTTGCGACAGTAAGAAATTAATTTGTGAGAAATTTACTATAGAAAAGGCAATCCCTGGGATATTTAAAATTTGCGACAGTAAAAAATTATTTTTTGAATAATTTACTATAGAAATGGCAATCCCTGGCGTATTTAAAATTTGCGACAGTAAAAAATTAATTTGTGAAAAATTTACCTGGCGAAATTGAAATTTGCGAGAGTAAAAAATTATTTTTTTAATAATTTACTATAGAAAAGGAAATCCCTGTCGTAATTAAAATTTGCGACAGTTGAAAAATTTTTTTTGAATAATTTACTATAGAAAAGGCAATATCTGGCGCACTTAAAATTTGCGACAGTAGAAAATTATTTTTTGAATAATTTACTATAGAAAATGCAATCCCTGGCGCAATTAAAATTTGCGACAGTTGAAAATTATTTTTTGAATAATTTACTATAGAAAAGGCAATCCCTGGCGCAATTTAAATTTGCGACAGTAAAAAATTATTTTTTGAATAATTTACTATAGAAAAGGCAATCCCTGGCGTAATTAAAATTTGCGACAGTTGAAAATTATTTTTTGAATAATTTACTATAGAAAAGGCAATCCCTGGCGCAATTAAAATTTGCGACACTTGAAAATTATTTTTTGAATAATTTACTATAGAAAAGGCAATCCCTGGCGTAAATGAAATTTGCGACAGTAAAAAATTATTTTTTGAATAATATACTACAGAAAAGGCAATCCCTGGCGCAATTAAAATTTGCGACAGTAAAAAATTATTTTTTGAATAATTTACTATAGAAAAGGCAATCCCTGGCGCAATTAAAATTTGCGACAGTATAAAATTATTTTTTGAATAATTTACTATAGAAAAGGCAATCCCTGGCGTAATTAAAATTTGCGACAGTAGAAAATTATTTTTTGAATAATTTACTATAGAAAAGGCAATCCCTGGCGCACTTAAAATTTGCGACAGTAAAAAATTATTTTTTGAATAATTTACTATAGAAAAGGCAATCCCTGGCGCACTTAAAATTTGCGACAGTAAAAAATTAGTTTTTGAATAATTTACTATAGAAAAGGCAATCCCTGGCGTAATTAAAATTTGCGACAGTTGAAAATTATTTTTTGAATAATTTACTATAGAAAAGGCAATCCCTGGCGCAATTAAAATTTGCGACAGTAAAAAATTATTTTTTGAATAATTTACTATAGAAAAGGCAATCCCTGGCGTAATTAAAATTTTCGACAGTATAAAATTATTTTTTGAAAAATTTACTATAGAAAAGGCAATCCCTGGCGTAATTAAAATTTGCGACAGTATAAAATTATTTTTTGAATAATTTACTATAGAAAAGGCAATCCCTGGCGCAATTAAAATTTGCGACAGTAAGAAATTAATTTGTGAGAAATTTACTATAGAAAAGGCAATCCCTGGAATATTTAAAATTTGCGACAGTAAAAAATTATTTTTTGAATAATTTACTATAGAAAAGGCAATCCCTGGCGTATTTAAAATTTGCGACAGTAAAAAATTAATTTGTGAAAAATTTACCTGGCGAAATTGAAATTTGCGAGAGTAAAAAATTATTTTTTGAATAATTTACTATAGAAAAGGAAATCCCTGGCGTAATTAAAATTTGCGACAGTTGAAAATTATTTTTTGAATAATTTACTATAGAAAAGGCAATCTCTGGCGCACTTAAAATTTGCGACAATAGAAAATTATTTTTTGAATAATTTACTATAGAAAAGGCAATCCCTGGCGCAATTAAAATTTGCGACAGTTGAAAATTATTTTTTGAATAATTTACTATAGAAAAGGCAATCCCTGGCGTAATTAAAATTTGCGACAGTATAAAATTATTTTTTGAAAAATTTACTATAGAAAAGGCAAACCCTGGCGTAATTAAAATTTGCGACAGTATAAAATTATTTTTTGAATAATTTACTATAGAAAAGGCAATCCCTGGCGCAATTAAAATTTGCGACAGTAGAAAATTATTTTTTGAATAATTTACTATAGAAAAGGCAATCCCTGGCGTAATTAAAATTTGCGACAGTAAAAAATTATTTTTTGAATAATTTACTATAGAAAAGGCAATCCCTGGCGCAATTAAAATTTGCGACAGTAAAAAATTATTTTTTGAATAATTTACTATAGAAAAGGCAATCCCTGGCGTAATTAAAATTTGCGACAGTATAAAATTATTTTTTGAATAATTTACTATAGAAAAGGCAATCCCTGGCGCAATTAAAATTTGCGACAGTAGATAATTATTTTTTGAATAATTTACTATAGAAAAGGCAATCCCTGGCGTAATTAAAATTTGCGACAATAAAAAATTATTTTTTGAAAAATTTACTATAGAAAAGGCAATCCCTGGCGTAATTAAAATTTGCGACAGTAAAAAATTATTTTTTGAATAATTTACTATAGAAAAGGCAATCCCTGGCGTAATTAAAATTTGCGACAGTATAAAATTATTTTTTGAATAATTTACTATAGAAAAGGCAATCCCTGGCGTAATTAAAATTTGCGAGAGTAAAAAATTATTTTTTGAATAATTTACTATAGAAAAGGCAATCCCTGGCACAATTAAAAGTTGCGACAGTATAAAATTATTTTTTGAATAATTTACTATAGAAAAGGCAATCCCTGGCGTAATTAAAATTTGCGACAGTATAAAATTATTTTTTGAAAAATTTACTATAGAAAAGCAATCCCTGGCGTAATTAAAATTTGCGACAGTATAAAATTATTTTTTGAATAATTTACTATAGAAAAGGCAATCCCTGGCGCAATTAAAATTTGCGACAGTAGAAAATTATTTTTTGAACAATTTACTATAGAAAAGGCAATCCCTGACGTAATTAAAATTTGCGACAGTAAAAAATTATTTTTTGAATAATTTACTATAGAAAAGGCAATCCCTGGCGCAATTAAAATTTGCAACAGTAAAAAATTATTTTTTGAATAATTTACTATAGAAAAGGCAATCCCTGGCGTAATTAAAATTTGCGATAGTATAAAATTATTTTTTGAATAATTTACTATAGAAAAGGCAATCCCTGGCGTAATTAAAATTTGCGAGAGTAAAAAATAATTTTTTGAATAATTTACTATAGAAAAGGCAATCCCTGGCGCAATTAAAATTTGCGACAGTATAAAATTATTTTTTGAATAATTTACTATAGAAAAGGCAATCCCTGGCGTAATTAAAATTTGCGACAGTAGAAAATTATTTTTTGAATAATTTACTATAGAAAAGGCAATCCCTGGCGCACTTAAAATTTGCGACAGTAAAAAATTATTTTTTGAATAATTTACTATAGAAAAGGCAATCCCTGCCGCACTTAAAATTTGCGACAGTAAAAAATTATTTTTTGAATAATTTACTATAGAAAAGGCAATCCCTGGCGTAATTAAAATTTGCGACAGTTGAAAATTATTTTTTGAATAATTTACTATAGAAAAGGCAATCCCTGGCGCAATTAAAATTTGCGACAGTAAAAAATTATTTTTTGAATAATTTACTATAGAAAAGGCAATCCCTGGCGAAATTAAAATTTTCGACAGTATAAAATTATTTTTTGAAAAATTTACTATAGAAAAGGCAATCCCTGGCGTAATTAAAATTTGCGACAGTATAAAATTATTTTTTGAATAATTTACTATAGAAAAGGCAATCCCTGGCGCAATTAAAATTTGCGACAGTAAGAAATTAATTTGTGAGAAATTTACTATAGAAAAGGCAATCCCTGGGATATTTAAAATTTGCGACAGTAAAAAATTATTTTTTGAATAATTTACTATAGAAATGGCAATCCCTGGCGTATTTAAAATTTGCGACAGTAAAAAATTAATTTGTGAAAAATTTACCTGGCGAAATTGAAATTTGCGAGAGTAAAAAATTATTTTTTGAATAATTTACTATAGAAAAGGAAATCCCTGTCGTAATTAAAATTTGCGACAGTTGAAAATTTTTTTTTGAATAATTTACTATAGAAAAGGCAATATCTGGCGCACTTAAAATTTGCGACAGTAGAAAATTATTTTTTGAATAATTTACTATAGAAAATGCAATCCCTGGCGCAATTAAAATTTGCGACAGTTGAAAATTATTTTTTGAATAATTTACTATAGAAAAGGCAATCCCTGGCGCAATTTAAATTTGCGACAGTAAAAAATTATTTTTTGAATAATTTACTATAGAAAAGGCAATCCCTGGCGTAATTAAAATTTGCGACAGTTGAAAATTATTTTTTGAATAATTTACTATAGAAAAGGCAATCCCTGGAGCAATTAAAATTTGCGACAGTTGAAAATTATTTTTTGAATAATTTACTATAGAAAAGGCAATCCCTGGCGTAATTAAAATTTGCGACAGTATAAAATTATTTTTTGAATAATTTACTATAGAAAAGGCAATCCCTGGCGCAATTAAAATTTGCGACAGTAGAAAATAATTTTTTGAATAATTTACTATAGAAAAGGCAATCCCTGGCGTAAATAAAATTTGCGACAGTAAAAAATTATTTTTTGAATAATATACTACAGAAAAGGCAATCCCTGGCGCAATTAAAATTTGCGACAGTAAAAAATTATTTTTTGAATAATTTACTATAGAAAAGGCAATCCCTGGCGCAATTAAAATTTGCGACAGTAAAAAATTATTTTTTGAATAATTTACTATAGAAAAGGCAATCCCTGGCGTAATTAAAATTTTCGACAGTATAAAATTATTTTTGAAAAATTTACTATAGAAAAGGCAATCCCTGGCGTAATTAAAATTTGCGACAGTATAAAATTATTTTTTGAATAATTTACTATAGAAAAGGCAATCCCTGGCGAAATTAAAATTTTCGACAGTATAAAATTATTTTTTGAAAAATTTACTATCGAAAAGGCAATCCCTGGCGTAATTAAAATTTGCGACAGTATAAAATTATTTTTTGAATAATTTACTATAGAAAAGGCAATCCCTGGCGCAATTACAATTTGCGACAGTAAGAAATTAATTTGTGAGAAATTTACTATAGAAAAGGCAATCCCTGGGATATTTAAAATTTGCGACAGTAAAAAATTATTTTTTGAATAATTTACTATAGAAATGGCAATCCCTGGCGTATTTAAAATTTGCGACAGTAAAAAATTAATTTGTGAAAAATTTACCTGGCGAAATTGAAATTTGCGAGAGTAAAAAATTATTTTTTGAATAATTTACTATTGAAAAGGAAATCCCTGTCGTAATTAAAATTTGCGACAGTTGAAAATTTTTTTTTGAATAATTTACTATAGAAAAGGCAATATCTGGCGCACTTAAAATTTGCGACAGTAGAAAATTATTTTTTGAATAATTTACTATAGAAAATGCAATCCCTGGCGCAATTAAAATTTGCGACAGTTGAAAATTATTTTTTGAATAATTTACTATAGAAAAGGCAATCCCTGGCGCAATTTAAATTTGCGACAGTAAAAAATTATTTTTTGAATAATTTACTATAGAAAAGGCAATCCCTGGCGTAATTAAAATTTGCGACAGTTGAAAATTATTTTTTGAATAATTTACTATAGAAAAGGCAATCCCTGGAGCAATTAAAATTTGCGACAGTTGAAAATTATTTTTTGAATAATTTACTATAGAAAAGGCAATCCCTGGCGTAATTAAAATTTGCGACAGTATAAAATTATTTTTTGAATAATTTACTATAGAAAAGGCAATCCCTGGCGCAATTAAAATTTGCGACAGTAGAAAATTATTTTTTGAATAATTTACTATAGAAAAGGCAATCCCTGGCGTAAATAAAATTTGCGACAGTAAAAAATTATTTTTTGAATAATATACTACAGAAAAGGCAATCCCTGGCGCAATTAAAATTTGCGACAGTAAAAAATTATTTTTTGAATAATTTACTATAGAAAAGGCAATCCCTGGCGCAATTAAAATTTGCGACAGTAAAAAATTATTTTTTGAATAATTTACTATAGAAAAGGCAATCCCTGGCGTAATTAAAATTTTCGACAGTATAAAATTATTTTTGAAAAATTTACTATAGAAAAGGCAATCCCTGGCGTAATTAAAATTTGCGACAGTATAAAATTATTTTTTGAATAATTTACTATAGAAAAGGCAATCCCTGGCGCAATTAGAATTTGCGACAGTAAGAAATTAATTTGTGAGAAATTTACTATAGAAAAGGCAATCCCTGGGATATTTAAAATTTGCGACAGTAAAAAATTATTTTTTGAATAATTTACTATAGAAAAGGCAATCCCTTGCGTATTTAAAATTTGCGACAGTAAAAAATTAATTTGTGAAAAATTTACCTGGCGAAATTGAAATTTGCGAGAGTAAAAAATTATTTTTTGAATAATTTACTATAGAAAAGGAAATCCCTGTCGTAATTAAAATTTGCGACAGTTGAAAATTATTTTTTGAATAATTTACTATAGAAAAGGCAATCTCTGGCGCACTTAAAATTTGCGACAGTAGAAAATTATTTTTTGAATAATTTACTATAGAAAAGGCAATCCCTGGCGCAATTAAAATTTGCGACAGTTGAAAATTATTTTTTGAATAATTTACTATAGAAAAGGCAATCCCTGGCGCAATTAAAATTTGCGACAGTAAAAAATTATTTTTTGAATAATTTACTATAGAAAAGGCAATCCCTGGCGTAATTAAAATTTGCGACAGTTGAAAATTATTTTTTGAATAATTTACTATAGAAAAGGCAATCCCTGGCGCAATTAAAATTTGCGACAGTTGAAAATTATTTTTGAATAATTTACTATAGAAAAGGCAATCCCTGGCGTAATTAAAATTTGCGACAGTATAAAATTATTTTTTGAATATTTTACTATAGAAAGGGCAATCCCTGGCGCAATTAAAATTTGCGACAGTAGAAAATTATTTTTTGAATAATTTACTATAGAAAAGGCAATCCCTGGCGTAAATAAAATTTGCGACAGTAAAAAATTATTTTTTGAATAATATACTATAGAAAAGGCAATCCCTGGCGCAATTAAAATTTGCGACAGTAAAAAATTATTTTTTGAATAATTTACTATAGAAAAGGCAATCCCTGGCGCAATTAAAATTTGCGACAGTAGAAAATTATATTTTTGAATAATTTACTATAGAAAAGGCAATCCCTGGCGCAATTAAAATTGGCGACAGTAGAAAATTATTTTTTGAATAATTTACTATAGAAAAGGCAATCCCTGGCGTAATTAAAATTTGCGACAGTAAAAAATTATTTTTTGAATAATTTACTATAGAAAAGGCAATCCCTGGCGCAATTAAAATTTGCGACAGTAAAAAATTATTTTTTGAATAATTTACTATAGAAAAGGCAATCCCTGGCGTAATTAAAATTTGCGACAGTATAAAATTATTTTTTGAATAATTTACTATAGAAAAGGCAATCCCTGGCGCACTTAAAATTTGCGACAGTAAAAAATTATTTTTGAATAATTTACTATAGAAAAGGCAATCCCTGGCGTAATTAAAATTTGCGACAGTAGAAAATTATTTTTTGAATAATTTACTATAGAAAAGGCAATCCCTGGCGTATTTAAAATTTGCGACAGTAAGAAATTAATTTGTGAGAAATTTACTATAGAAAAGTCAATCCCTGGGATATTTAAAATTTGCGACAGTAAAAAATTATTTTTTGAATAATTTACTATAGAAAAGGCAATCCCTGGCGTATTTAAAATTTGCGACAGTAAAAAATTAATTTGTGAAAAATTTACCTGGCGAAATTGAAATTTGCGACAGTAGAAAATTATTTTTTGAATAATTTACTATAGAAAAGACAATCCCTGGTGTAATTAAAATTTGCGACAGTTGAAAATTATTTTTTGAATAATTTACTATAGAAAAGGCAATCCCTGGCGCACTTAAAATTTGCGACAGTAGAAAATTATTTTTTGAATAATTTACTATAGAAAAGGCAATCCCTGGCGCAATTAAAATTTGCCACAGTAAAAAATTATTTTTTGAATAATTTACTATAGAAAAGGCAATACCTGGCGCACTTAAAATTTGCGACAGTAGAAAATTATTTTTTGAATAATTTACTATAGAAAAGGCAATCCCTGGCGCAATTAAAATTTGCGACAGTTGAAAATTATTTTTTGAATAATTTACTATAGAAAAGGCAATCCCTGGGGCAATTAAAATTTGCGACAGTAAAAAATTATTTTTTGAATAATTTACTATAGAAAAGGCAATCCCTGGCGTAATTAAAACTTGCGACAGTTGAAAATTATTTTTTGAATAATTTACTATAGAAAAGGCAATCCCTGGCGCACTTAAAATTTGCGACAGTAAAAAATTATTTTTTGAATAATTTACTATAGAAAAGGCAATCCCTGGCGTAATTAAAATTTGCGACAGAAAAAAATTATTTTTTGAATAATTTACTATAGAAAAGGCAATCCCTGGCGTAATTAAAATTTGCGACAGTATAAAATTATTTTTGAATAATTTACTATAGAAAAGGCAATCCCTGGCGCACTTAAAATTTGCGACAGTAAAAAATTATTTTTTGAATAATTTACTATAGAAAAGGCAATCCCTGGCGTAATTAAAATTTGCGACAGTAGAAAATTATTTTTTGAATAATTTACTATAGAAAAGGCAATCCCTGGCGTATTTAAAATTTGCGACAGTAAGAAATTAATTTGTGAGAAATTTACTATAGAAAAGTCAATCCCTGGGATATTTAAAATTTGCGACAGTAAAAAATTATTTTTTGAATAATTTACTATAGAAAAGGCAATCCCTGGCGTATTTAAAATTTGCGACAGTAAAAAATTAATTTGTGAAAAATTTACCTGGCGAAATTGAAATTTGCGAGAGTAAAAAATTATTTTTTGAATAATTTACTATAGAAAAGGCAATCCCTGGCGTAATTAAAATTTGCGACAGTTGAAAATTATTTTTTGAATAATTTACTATAGAAATGGCAATCCCTGGCGCACTTAAAATTTGCGAGAGTAGAAAATTATTTTTTGAATAATTTACTATAGAAAAGGCAATCCCTGGTGTAATTAAAATTTGCGACAGTTGAAAATTATTTTTTGAATAATTTACTATAGAAAAGGCAATCCCTGGCGCACTTAAAATTTGCGACAGTAGAAAATTATTTTTTGAATAATTTACTATAGAAAAGGAAATCCCTGGCGCAATTAAAATTTGCCACAGTAAAAAATTATTTTTTGAATAATTTACTATAGAAAAGGCAATCCCTGGCGCACTTAAAATTTGCGACAGTAGAAAATTATTTTTTGAATAATTTACTATAGAAAAGGCAATCCCTGGCGCAATTAAAATTTGCGACAGTTGAAAATTATTTTTTGAATAATTTACTATAGAAAAGGCAATCCCTGGGGCAATTAAAATTTGCGACAGTAAAAAATTATTTTTTGAATAATTTACTATAGAAAAGGCAATCCCTGGCGTAATTAAAATTTGCGACAGTTGAA
Source organism: Dioctria linearis (assembly GCA_963930735.1). Taxonomy (NCBI): domain Eukaryota; kingdom Metazoa; phylum Arthropoda; class Insecta; order Diptera; family Asilidae; genus Dioctria; species Dioctria linearis. The sequence continues at coordinate 48,245 of CAWVNZ010002479.1, read as the reverse complement.
AATTATTTTTTGAATAATTTACTATAGAAAAGGCAATCCCTGGCGCACTTAAAATTTGCGACAGTAAAAAATTATTTTTTGAATAATTTACTATAGAAAAGGCAATCCCTGGCGTAATGAAAATTTGCGACAGTTGAAAATTATTTTTTGAATAATTTACTATAGAAAAGGCAATCCCTGGCGCAGTTAAAGTATGCGACAGTATAAAATTATTTTTTGAATAATTTACTATAGAAAAGGCAATCCCTGGCGTAATTAAAATTTGCGACAGTATAAAATTATTTTTTGAATAATTTACTATAGAAAAGGCAATCCCTGGCGCAATTAAAATTTGCGACAGTAGAAAATTATTTTTTGAATAATTTACTATAGAAAAGGCAATCCCTGGCGTAAATAAAATTTGCGACAGTAAAAAATTATTTTTTGAATAATATACTACAGAAAAGGCAATCCCTGGCGCAATTAAAATTTGCGACAGTAAAAAATTATTTTTTGAATAATTTACTATAGAAAAGGCAACCCTGGCGCAATTAAAATTTGCGACAGTATAAAATTATTTTTTGAATAATTTACTATAGAAAAGGCAATCCCTGGCGTAATTAAAATTTGCGACAGTAGAAAATTATTTTTTGAATAATTTACTATAGAAAAGGCAATCCCTGGCGCACTTAAAATTTGCGACAGTAAAAAATTATTTTTTGAATAATTTACTATAGAAAAGGCAATCCCTGGCGCACTTAAAATTTGCGACAGTAAAAAATTAGTTTTTGAATAATTTACTATAGAAAAGGCAATCCCTGGCGTAATTAAAATTTGCGACAGTTGAAAATTATTTTTTGAATAATTTACTATAGAAAAGGCAATCCCTGGCGCAATTAAAATTTGCGACAGTAAAAAATTATTTTTTGAATAATTTACTATAGAAAAGGCAATCCCTGGCGTAATTAAAATTTTCGACAGTATAAAATTATTTTTGAAAAATTTACTATAGAAAAGGCAATCCCTGGCGTAATTAAAATTTGCGACAGTATAAAATTATTTTTTGAATAATTTACTATAGAAAAGGCAATCCCTGGCGCAATTAAAATTTGCGACAGTAAGAAATTAATTTGTGAGAAATTTACTATAGAAAAGGCAATCCCTGGGATATTTAAAATTTGCGACAGTAAAAAATTATTTTTTGAATAATTTACTATAGAAAAGGCAATCCCTTGCGTATTTAAAATTTGCGACAGTAAAAAATTAATTTGTGAAAAATTTACCTGGCGAAATTGAAATTTGCGAGAGTAAAAAATTATTTTTTGAATAATTTACTATAGAAAAGGAAATCCCTGTCGTAATTAAAATTTGCGACAGTTGAAAATTATTTTTTGAATAATTTACTATAGAAAAGGCAATCTCTGGCGCACTTAAAATTTGCGACAGTAGAAAATTATTTTTTGAATAATTTACTATAGAAAAGGCAATCCCTGGCGCAATTAAAATTTGCGACAGTTGAAAATTATTTTTTGAATAATTTACTATAGAAAAGGCAATCCCTGGCGCAATTAAAATTTGCGACAGTAAAAAATTATTTTTTGAATAATTTACTATAGAAAAGGCAATCCCTGGCGTAATTAAAATTTGCGACAGTTGAAAATTATTTTTTGAATAATTTACTATAGAAAAGGCAATCCGTGGCGCAATTAAAATTTGCGACAGTTGAAAATTATTTTTTGAATAATTTACTATAGAAAAGGCAATCCCTGGCGTAATTAAAATTTGCGACAGTATAAAATTATTTTTTGAATAATTTACTATAGAAAGGGCAATCCCTGGCGCAATTAAAATTTGCGACAGTAGAAAATTATTTTTTGAATAATTTACTATAGAAAAGGCAATCCCTGGCGTAAATAAAATTTGCGACAGTAAAAAATTATTTTTTGAATAATATACTATAGAAAAGGCAATCCCTGGCGCAATTAAAATTTGCGACAGTAAAAAATTATTTTTTGAATAATTTACTATAGAAAAGGCAATCCCTGGCGCAATTAAAATTTGCGACAGTAGAAAATTATTTTTTGAATAATTTACTATAGAAAAGGCAATCCCTGGCGCAATTAAAATTGGCGACAGTAGAAAATTATTTTTTGAATAATTTACTATAGAAAAGGCAATCCCTGGCGCACTTAAAATTTGCGACAGTAAAAAATTATTTTTTGAATAATTTACTATAGAAAAGGCAATCCCTGGCGTAATTAAAATTTGCGACAGTAGAAAATTATTTTTTGAATAATTTACTATAGAAAAGGCAATCCCTGGCGTATTTAAAATTTGCGACAGTAAGAAATTAATTTGTGAGAAATTTACTATAGAAAAGTCAATCCCTGGGATATTTAAAATTTGCGACAGTAAAAAATTATTTTTTGAATAATTTACTATAGAAAAGGCAATCCCTGGCGTATTTAAAATTTGCGACAGTAAAAAATTAATTTGTGAAAAATTTACCTGGCGAAATTGAAATTTGCGAGAGTAAAAAATTATTTTTTGAATAATTTACTATAGAAAAGGCAATCCCTGGCGTAATTAAAATTTGCGACAATTGAAAAATATATTTTTTGAATAATTTACTATAGAAATGGCAATCCCTGGCGCACTTAAAATTTGCGACAGTAGAAAATTATTTTTTGAATAATTTACTATAGAAAAGGCAATCCCTGGTGTAATTAAAATTTGCGACAGTTGAAAATTATTTTTTGAATAATTTACTATAGAAAAGGCAATCCCTGGCGCACTTAAAATTTGCGACAGTAGAAAATTATTTTTTGAATAATATACTATAGAAAAGGCAATCCCTGGCGCAATTAAAATTTGCGACAGTAAAAAATTATTTTTTGAATAATTTACTATAGAAAAGGCAATCCCTGGCGCAATTAAAATTTGCGACAGTAGAAAATTATTTTTTGAATAATTTACTATAGAAAAGGCAATCCCTGGCGCAATTAAAATTGGCGACAGTAGAAAATTATTTTTTGAATAATTTACTATAGAAAAGGCAATCCCTGGCGTAATTAAAATTTGCGACAGTAAAAAATTATTTTTTGAATAATTTACTATAGAAAAGGCAATCCCTGGCGCAATTAAAATTTGCGACAGTAAAAAATTATTTTTTGAATAATTTACTATAGAAAAGGCAATCCCTGGCGTAATTAAAATTTTCGACAGTATAAAATTATTTTTGAAAAATTTACTATAGAAAAGGCAATCCCTGGCGTAATTAAAATTTGCGACAGTATAAAATTATTTTTTGAATAATTTACTATAGAAAAGGCAATCCCTGGCGCAATTAAAATTTGCGACAGTAAGAAATTAATTTGTGAGAAATTTACTATAGAAAAGGCAATCCCTGGGATATTTAAAATTTGCGACAGTAAAAAATTATTTTTTGAATAATTTACTATAGAAAAGGCAATCCCTTGCGTATTTAAAATTTGCGACCGTAAAAAATTAATTTGTGAAAAATTTACCTGGCGAAATTGAAATTTGCGAGAGTAAAAAATTATTTTTTGAATAATTTACTATAGAAAAGGAAATCCCTGTCGTAATTAAAATTTGCGACAGTTGAAAATTATTTTTTGAATAATTTACTATAGAAAAGGCAATCTCTGGCGCACTTAAAATTTGCGACAGTAGAAAATTATTTTTTGAATAATTTACTATAGAAAAGGCAATCCCTGGCGCAATTAAAATTTGCGACAGTTGAAAATTATTTTTTGAATAATTTACTATAGAAAAGGCAATCCCTGGCGCAATTAAAATTTGCGACAGTAAAAAATTATTTTTTGAATAATTTACTATAGAAAAGGCAATCCCTGGCGTAATTAAAATTTGCGACAGTTGAAAATTATTTTTTGAATAATTTACTATAGAAAAGGCAATCCGTGGCGCAATTAAAATTTGCGACAGTTGAAAATTATTTTTTGAATAATTTACTATAGAAAAGGCAATCCCTGGCGTAATTAAAATTTGCGACAGTATAAAATTATTTTTTGAATAATTTACTATAGAAAGGGCAATCCCTGGCGCAATTAAAATTTGCGACAGTAGAAAATTATTTTTTGAATAATTTACTATAGAAAAGGCAATCCCTGGCGTAAATAAAATTTGCGACAGTAAAAAATTATTTTTTGAATAATATACTATAGAAAAGGCAATCCCTGGCGCAATTAAAATTTGCGACAGTAAAAAATTATTTTTTGAATAATTTACTATAGAAAAGGCAATCCCTGGCGCAATTAAAATTTGCGACAGTAGAAAATTATTTTTTGAATAATTTACTATAGAAAAGGCAATCCCTGGCGCAATTAAAATTGGCGACAGTAGAAAATTATTTTTTGAATAATTTACTATAGAAAAGGCAATCCCTGGCGTAATTAAAATTTGCGACAGTAAAAAATTATTTTTTGAATAATTTACTATAGAAAAGGCAATCCCTGGCGCAATTAAAATTTGCGACAGTAAAAAATTATTTTTTGAATAATTTACTATAGAAAAGGCAATCCCTGGCGTAATTAAAATTTGCGACAGTATAAAATTATTTTTTGAATAATTTACTATAGAAAAGGCAATCCCTGGCGCACTTAAAATTTGCGACAGTAAAAAATTATTTTTTGAATAATTTACTATAGAAAAGGCAATCCCTGGCGTAATTAAAATTTGCGACAGTAGAAAATTATTTTTTGAATAATTTACTATAGAAAAGGCAATCCCTGGCGTATTTAAAATTTGCGACAGTAAGAAATTAATTTGTGAGAAATTTACTATAGAAAAGTCAATCCCTGGGATATTTAAAATTTGCGACAGTAAAAAATTATTTTTTGAATAATTTACTATAGAAAAGGCAATCCCTGGCGTATTTAAAATTTGCGACAGTAAAAAATTAATTTGTGAAAAATTTACCTGGCGAAATTGAAATTTGCGAGAGTAAAAAATTATTTTTTGAATAATTTACTATAGAAAAGGCAATCCCTGGCGTAATTAAAATTTGCGACAGTTGAAAAATATATTTTTTGAATAATTTACTATAGAAATGGCAATCCCTGGCGCACTTAAAATTTGCGACAGTAGAAAATTATTTTTTGAATAATTTACTATAGAAAAGGCAATCCCTGGTGTAATTAAAATTTGCGACAGTTGAAAATTATTTTTTGAATAATTTACTATAGAAAAGGCAATCCCTGGCGCACTTAAAATTTGCGACAGTAGAAAATTATTTTTTGAATAATTTACTATAGAAAAGGCAATCCCTGGCGTAAATAAAATTTGCGACAGTAAAAAATTATTTTTTGAATAATATACTATAGAAAAGGCAATCCCTGGCGCAATTAAAATTTGCGACAGTAAAAAATTATTTTTTGAATAATTTACTATAGAAAAGGCAATCCCTGGCGCAATTAAAATTTGCGACAGTAGAAAATTATTTTTTGAATAATTTACTATAGAAAAGGCAATCCCTGGCGCAATTAAAATTGGCGACAGTAGAAAATTATTTTTTGAATAATTTACTATAGAAAAGGCAATCCCTGGCGTAATTAAAATTTGCGACAGTAAAAAATTATTTTTTGAAGAATTTACTATAGAAAAGGCAATCCCTGGCGCAATTAAAATTTGCGACAGTAAAAAATTATTTTTTGAATAATTTACTATAGAAAAGGCAATCCCTGGCGTAATTAAAATTTGCGACAGTATAAAATTATTTTTTGAATAATTTACTATAGAAAAGGCAATCCCTGGCGCACTTAAAATTTGCGACAGTAAAAAATTATTTTTTGAATAATTTACTATAGAAAAGGCAATCCCTGGCGTAATTAAAATTTGCGACAGTAGAAAATTATTTTTTGAATAATTTACTATAGAAAAGGCAAACCCTGGCGTATTTAAAATTTGCGACAGTAAGAAATTAATTTGTGAGAAATTTACTATAGAAAAGTCAATCCCTGGGATATTTAAAATTTGCGACAGCAAAAAATTATTTTTTGAATAATTTACTATAGAAAAGGCAATCCCTGGCGTATTTAAAATTTGCGACAGTAAAAAATTAATTTGTGAAAAATTTACCTGGCGAAATTGAAATTTGCGAGAGTAAAAAATTATTTTTTGAATAATTTACTATAGAAAAGGCAATCCCTTGCGTATTTAAAATTTGCGACCGTAAAAAATTAATTTGTGAAAAATTTACCTGGCGAAATTGAAATTTGCGAGAGTAAAAAATTATTTTTTGAATAATTTACTATAGAAAAGGAAATCCCTGTCGTAATTAAAATTTGCGACAGTTGAAAATTATTTTTTGAATAATTTACTATAGAAAAGGCAATCTCTGGCGCACTTAAAATTTGCGACAGTAGAAAATTATTTTTTGAATAATTTACTATAGAAAAGGCAATCCCTGGCGCAATTAAAATTTGCGACAGTTGAAAATTATTTTTTGAATAATTTACTATAGAAAAGGCAATCCCTGGCGCAATTAAAATTTGCGACAGTAAAAAATTATTTTTTGAATAATTTACTATAGAAAAGGCAATCCCTGGCGTAATTAAAATTTGCGACAGTTGAAAATTATTTTTTGAATAATTTACTATAGAAAAGGCAATCCGTGGCGCAATTAAAATTTGCGACAGTTGAAAATTATTTTTTGAATAATTTACTATAGAAAAGGCAATCCCTGGCGTAATTAAAATTTGCGACAGTATAAAATTATTTTTTGAATAATTTACTATAGAAAGGGCAATCCCTGGCGCAATTAAAATTTGCGACAGTAGAAAATTATTTTTTGAATAATTTACTATAGAAAAGGCAATCCCTGGCGTAAATAAAATTTGCGACAGTAAAAAATTATTTTTTGAATAATATACTATAGAAAAGGCAATCCCTGGCGCAATTAAAATTTGCGACAGTAAAAAATTATTTTTTGAATAATTTACTATAGAAAAGGCAATCCCTGGCGCAATTAAAATTTGCGACAGTAGAAAATTATTTTTTGAATAATTTACTATAGAAAAGGCAATCCCTGGCGCAATTAAAATTGGCGACAGTAGAAAATTATTTTTTGAATAATTTACTATAGAAAAGGCAATCCCTGGCGTAATTAAAATTTGCGACAGTAAAAAATTATTTTTTGAATAATTTACTATAGAAAAGGCAATCCCTGGCGCAATTAAAATTTGCGACAGTAAAAAATTATTTTTTGAATAATTTACTATAGAAAAGGCAATCCCTGGCGTAATTAAAATTTGCGACAGTATAAAATTATTTTTTGAATAATTTACTATAGAAAAGGCAATCCCTGGCGCACTTAAAATTTGCGACAGTAAAAAATTATTTTTTGAATAATTTACTATAGAAAAGGCAATCCCTGGCGTAATTAAAATTTGCGACAGTAGAAAATTATTTTTTGAATAATTTACTATAGAAAAGGCAATCCCTGGCGTATTTAAAATTTGCGACAGTAAGAAATTAATTTGTGAGAAATTTACTATAGAAAAGTCAATCCCTGGGATATTTAAAATTTGCGACAGTAAAAAATTATTTTTTGAATAATTTACTATAGAAAAGGCAATCCCTGGCGTATTTAAAATTTGCGACAGTAAAAAATTAATTTGTGAAAAATTTACCTGGCGAAATTGAAATTTGCGAGAGTAAAAAATTATTTTTTGAATAATTTACTATAGAAAAGGCAATCCCTGGCGTAATTAAAATTTGCGACAGTTGAAAAATATATTTTTTGAATAATTTACTATAGAAATGGCAATCCCTGGCGCACTTAAAATTTGCGACAGTAGAAAATTATTTTTTGAATAATTTACTATAGAAAAGGCAATCCCTGGTGTAATTAAAATTTGCGACAGTTGAAAATTATTTTTTGAATAATTTACTATAGAAAAGGCAATCCCTGGCGCACTTAAAATTTGCGACAGTAGAAAATTATTTTTTGAATAATTTACTATAGAAAAGGCAATCCCTGGCGTAAATAAAATTTGCGACAGTAAAAAATTATTTTTTGAATAATATACTATAGAAAAGGCAATCCCTGGCGCAATTAAAATTTGCGACAGTAAAAAATTATTTTTTGAATAATTTACTATAGAAAAGGCAATCCCTGGCGCAATTAAAATTTGCGACAGTAGAAAATTATTTTTTGAATAATTTACTATAGAAAAGGCAATCCCTGGCGCAATTAAAATTGGCGACAGTAGAAAATTATTTTTTGAATAATTTACTATAGAAAAGGCAATCCCTGGCGTAATTAAAATTTGCGACAGTAAAAAATTATTTTTTGAAGAATTTACTATAGAAAAGGCAATCCCTGGCGCAATTAAAATTTGCGACAGTAAAAAATTATTTTTTGAATAATTTACTATAGAAAAGGCAATCCCTGGCGTAATTAAAATTTGCGACAGTATAAAATTATTTTTTGAATAATTTACTATAGAAAAGGCAATCCCTGGCGCACTTAAAATTTGCGACAGTAAAAAATTATTTTTTGAATAATTTACTATAGAAAAGGCAATCCCTGGCGTAATTAAAATTTGCGACAGTAGAAAATTATTTTTTGAATAATTTACTATAGAAAAGGCAAACCCTGGCGTATTTAAAATTTGCGACAGTAAGAAATTAATTTGTGAGAAATTTACTATAGAAAAGTCAATCCCTGGGATATTTAAAATTTGCGACAGCAAAAAATTATTTTTTGAATAATTTACTATAGAAAAGGCAATCCCTGGCGTATTTAAAATTTGCGACAGTAAAAAATTAATTTGTGAAAAATTTACCTGGCGAAATTGAAATTTGCGAGAGTAAAAAATTATTTTTTGAATAATTTACTATAGAAAAGGCAATCCCTGGCGTAATTAAAATTTGCGACAGTTGAAAATTATTTTTTGAATAATTTACTATAGAAATGGCAATCCCTGGCGCACTTAAAATTTGCGACAGTAGAAAATTATTTTTTGAATAATTTACTATAGAAAAGACAATCCCTGGTGTAATTAAAATTTGCGACAGTTGAAAATTATTTTTTGAATAATTTACTATAGAAAAGGCAATCCCTGGCGCACTTAAAATTTGCGACAGTAGAAAATTATTTTTTGAATAATTTACTATAGAAAAGGCAATCCCTGGCGCAATTAAAATTTGCCACAGTAAAAAATTATTTTTTGAATAATTTACTATAGAAAAGGCAATCCCTGGCGCACTTAAAATTTGCGACAGTAGAAAATTATTTTTTGAATAATTTACTATAGAAAAGGCAATCCCTGGCGCAATTAAAATTTGCGACAGTTGAAAATTATTTTTTGAATAATTTACTATAGAAAAGGCAATCCCTGGGGCAATTAAAATTTGCGACAGTAAAAAATTATTTTTTGAATAATTTACTATAGAAAAGGCAATCCCTGGCGTAATTAAAATTTGCGACAGTTGAAAATTATTTTTTGAATAATTTACTATAGAAAAGGCAATCCCTGGCGCACTTAAAATTTGCGACAGTAAAAAATTATTTTTTGAATAATTTATTATAGAAAAGGCAATCCCTGGCGTAATTAAAATTTGCGACAGTAAAAAATTATTTTTTGAATAATTTACTATAGAAAAGGCAATCCCTGGCGTAATTAAAATTTGCAACAGTATAAAATTATTTTTTGAATAATTTACTATAGAAAAGGCAATCCGTGGCGCACTTAAAATTTGCGACAGTAAAAAATTATTTTTTGAATAATTTACTATAGAAAAGGCAATCCCTGGCGTAATTAAAATTTGCGACAGTAGAAAATTATTTTTTGAATAATTTACTATAGAAAAGGCAATCCCTGGCGTATTTAAAATTTGCGACAGTAAGAAATTAATTTGTGAGAAATGTACTATAGAAAAGTCAATCCCTGGGATATTTAAAATTTGCGACAGTAAAAAATTATTTTTTGAATAATTTACTATAGAAAAGGCAATCCCTGGCGTATTTAAAATTTGCGACAGTAAAAAATTAATTTGTGAAAAATTTACCTGGCGAAATTGAAATTTGCGAGAGTAAAAAATTATTTTTTGAATAATTTACTATAGAAAAGGCAATCCCTGGCGTAATTAAAATTTGCGACAGTTGAAAATTATTTTTTGAATAATTTACTATAGAAATGGCAATCCCTGGCGCACTTAAAATTTGCGAGAGTAGAAAATTATTTTTTGAATAATTTACTATAGAAAAGGCAATCCCTGGTGTAATTAAAATTTGCGACAGTTGAAAATTATTTTTTGAATAATTTACTATAGAAAAGGCAATCCCTGGCGCACTTAAAATTTGCGACAGTAGAAAATTATTTTTTGAATAATTTACTATAGAAAAGGCAATCCCTGGCGCAATTAAAATTTGCCACAGTAAAAAATTATTTTTAGAATAATTTACTATAGAAAAGGCAATCCCTGGCGCACTTAAAATTTGCGACAGTAGAAAATTATTTTTTGAATAATTTACTATAGAAAAGGCAATCCCTGGCGCAATTAAAATTTGCGACAGTTGAAAATTATTTTTTGAATAATTTACTATAGAAAAGGCAATCCCTGGGGCAATTAAAATTTGCGACAGTAAAAAATTATTTTTTGAATAATTTACTATAGAAAAGGCAATCCCTGGCGTAATTAAAATTTGCGACAGTTGAAAATTATTTTTTGAATAATTTACTATAGAAAAGGCAATCCCTGGCGCACTTAAAATTTGCGACAGTAAAAAATTATTTTTTGAATAATTTACTATAGAAAAGGCAATCCCTGGCGTAATTAAAATTTGCGACAGTTGAAAATTATTTTTTGAATAATTTACTATAGAAAAGGCAATCCCTGGCGCAGTTAAAGTATGCGACAGTATAAAATTATTTTTTGAATAATTTACTATAGAAAAGGCAATCCCTGGCGTAATTAAAATTTGCGACAGTATAAAATTATTTTTTGAATAATTTACTATAGAAAAGGCAATCCCTGGCGCAATTAAAATTTGCGACAGTAGAAAATTATTTTTTGAATAATTTACTATAGAAAAGGCAATCCCTGGCGTAAATAAAATTTGCGACAGTAAAAAATTATTTTTTGAATAATATACTACAGAAAAGGCAATCCCTGGCGCAATTAAAATTTGCGACAGTAAAAAATTATTTTTTGAATAATTTACTATAGAAAAGGCAATCCCTGGCGCAATTAAAATTTGCGACAGTATAAAATTATTTTTTGAATAATTTACTATAGAAAAGGCAATCCCTGGCGTAATTAAAATTTGCGACAGTAGAAAATTATTTTTTGAATAATTTACTATAGAAAAGGCAATCCCTGGCGCACTTAAAATTTGCGACAGTAAAAAATTATTTTTTGAATAATTTACTATAGAAAAGGCAATCCCTGGCGCACTTAAAATTTGCGACAGTAAAAAATTAGTTTTTGAATAATTTACTATAGAAAAGGCAATCCCTGGCGTAATTAAAATTTGCGACAGTTGAAAATTATTTTTTGAATAATTTACTATAGAAAAGGCAATCCCTGGCGCAATTAAAATTTGCGACAGTAAAAAATTATTTTTTGAATAATTTACTATAGAAAAGGCAATCCCTGGCGTAATTAAAATTTTCGACAGTATAAAATTATTTTTGAAAAATTTACTATAGAAAAGGCAATCCCTGGCGTAATTAAAATTTGCGACAGTATAAAATTATTTTTTGAATAATTTACTATAGAAAAGGCAATCCCTGGCGCAATTAAAATTTGCGACAGTAAGAAATTAATTTGTGAGAAATTTACTATAGAAAAGGCAATCCCTGGGATATTTAAAATTTGCGACAGTAAAAAATTATTTTTTGAATAATTTACTATAGAAAAGGCAATCCCTTGCGTATTTAAAATTTGCGACAGTAAAAAATTAATTTGTGAAAAATTTACCTGGCGAAATTGAAATTTGCGAGAGTAAAAAATTATTTTTTGAATAATTTACTATAGAAAAGGAAATCCCTGTCGTAATTAAAATTTGCGACAGTTGAAAATTATTTTTTGAATAATTTACTATAGAAAAGGCAATCTCTGGCGCACTTAAAATTTGCGACAGTAGAAAATTATTTTTTGAATAATTTACTATAGAAAAGGCAATCCCTGGCGCAATTAAAATTTGCGACAGTTGAAAATTATTTTTTGAATAATTTACTATAGAAAAGGCAATCCCTGGCGCAATTAAAATTTGCGACAGTAAAAAATTATTTTTTGAATAATTTACTATAGAAAAGGCAATCCCTGGCGTAATTAAAATTTGCGACAGTTGAAAATTATTTTTTGAATAATTTACTATAGAAAAGGCAATCCCTGGCGCAATTAAAATTTGCGACAGTTCAAAATTATTTTTTGAATAATTTACTATAGAAAAGGCAATCCCTGGCGTAATTAAAATTTGCGACAGTTGAAAATTATTTTTTGAATAATTTACTATAGAAAAGGCAATCCCTGGCGCAATTAAAATTTGCGACAGTAGAAAATTATTTTTTGAATAATTTACTATAGAAAAGGCAATCCCTGGCGTAAATAAAATTTGCGACAGTAAAAAATTATTTTTTGAATAATATACTATAGAAAAGGCAATCCCTGGCGCAATTAAAATTTGCGACAGTAAAAAATTATTTTTTGAATAATTTACTATAGAAAAGGCAATCCCTGGCGCAATTAAAATTTGCGACAGTAGAAAATTATTTTTTGAATAATTTACTATAGAAAAGGCAATCCCTGGCGCAATTAAAATTGGCGACAGTAGAAAATTATTTTTTGAATAATTTACTATAGAAAAGGCAAAATCCCTGGCGCAATTAAAATTTGCGACAGTAAAAAATTATTTTTTGAATAATTTACTATAGAAAAGGCAATCCATGGCGTAATTAAAATTTGCGACAGTATAAAATTATTTTTTGAATAATTTACTATAGAAAAGGCAATCCCTGGCGTATTAAAATTTGCGACAGTATAAAATTATTTTTTGAATAATTTACTATAGAAAAGGCAATCCCTGGCGCACTTAAAATTTGCGACAGTAAAAAATTATTTTTTGAATAATTTACTATAGAAAAGGCAATCCCTGGCGTAATTAAAATTTGCGACAGTAGAAAATTATTTTTTGAATAATTTACTATAGAAAAGGTAATCCCTGGCGTATTTAAAATTTGCGACAGTAAGAAATTAATTTGTGAGAAATTTACTATAGAAAAGGCAATCCCTGGGATATTTAAAATTTGCTACAGTAAAAAATTATTTTTTGAATAATTTACTATAGAAAAGGCAATCCCTGGCGTATTTAAAATTTGCGACAGTAAAAAATTAATTTATGAAAAATTTACCTGGCGAAATTGAAATTTGCGAGAGTAAAATTTTATTTTTTGAATAATTTACTATAGAAAAGGCAATCCCTGGCGTAATTAAAATTTGCGACAGTTGAAAATTATTTTTTGAATAATTTACTATAGAAATGGCAATCCCTGGCGCACTTAAAATTTGCGACAGTAGAAAATTATTTTTTGAATAATTTACTATAGAAAAGGCAATCCCTGGTGGAATTAAAATTTGCGACAGTTGAAAATTATTTTTTGAATAATTTACTATAGAAAAGGCAATCCCTGGCGCACTTAAAATTTGCGACAGTAGAAAATTATTTTTTGAATAATTTACTATAGAATAGGCAATCCCTGGCGCAATTAAAATTTGCGACAGTAAAAAATTATTTTTTGAATAATTTACTATAGAAAAGGCAATCCCTGGCGCACTTAAAATTTGCGACAGTAGAAAATTATTTTTTGAATAATTTACTATAGAAAAGGCAATCCCTGGCGCAATTAAAATTTGCGACAGTTGAAATTATTTTTTGAATAATTTACTATAGAAAAGGCAATCCCTGGCGCAATTAAAATTTGCGACAGAAAAAAATTATTTTTTGAATAATTTACTATAGAAAAGGCAATCCCTGGCGTAATTAAAATTTGCGACAGTTGAAAACTATTTTTTGAATAATTTACTATAGAAAAGGCAATCCCTGGCGCACTTAAAATTTGCGACAGTAAAAAATCATTTTTTGAATAATTTACTATAGAAAAGCCGATCCCTGGCGTAATTAAAATTTGCGACAATTGAAAATTATTTTTTGAATAATTTACTATAGAAAAGGCAATCCCTGGCGCAGTTAAAGTTTGCGACAGTATAAAATTATTTTTTGAATAATTTACTATAGAAAAGGCAATCCCTGGCGTAATTAAAATTTGCGACAGTATAAAATTATTTTTTGAATAATTTACTATAGAAAAGGCAATCCCTGGCGCACTTAAAATTTGCGACAGTAAAAAATTGTTTTTTGAATAATTTACTATAGAAAAGGCAATCCCTGGCGTAATTAAAATTTGCGACAGTATAAAATTATTTTTTGAATAATTTACTATAGAAAAGGCAATCCCTGGCGTAATTAAAATTTGCGACAGTATAAAATTATTTTTTGAATAATTTACTATAGAAAAGGCAATCCCTGGCGCACTTAAAATTTGCGACAGTAAAAAATTATTTTTTGAATAATTTACTATAGAAAAGGCAATCCCTGGCGTAATTAAAATTTGCGACAGTTGAAAATTATTTTTTGAATAATTTACTATAGAAAAGGCAATCCCTGGCGCAATTAAAATTTGCGACAGTAAAAAATTATTTTTTGAATAATTTACTATAGAAAAGGCAATCCATGGCGTAATTAAAATTTGCGACAGTATAAAATTATTTTTTGAAAAATTTACTATAGAAAAGGCAATCCCTGGCGCAATTAAAATTTGCGACAGTAGAAAATTATTTTTTGAATAATTTACTATAAAAAGGCAATCCCTGGCGTAATTAAAATTTGCGACAGTAAAAAATTATTTTTTGAATAATTTACTATAGAAAAGGCAATCCCTGGCGCACTTAAAATTTGCGACAGTAAAAAATTATTTTTTGAATAATTTACTATAGAAAAGGCAATCCCTGCCGTAATTAAAATTTGCGACAGTTGAAAATTATTTTTTGATTAATTTACTATAGAAAAGGCAATCCCTATCGCAATTAAAACTTGCGACAGTAAAAAATTATTTTTTGAATAATTTACTATAGAAAAGGCAATCCCTGGCGTAATTAAAATTTGCGACAGTATAAAATTATTTTTTGAAAAATTTACTATAGAAAAGGCAATCCCTGGCGTAATTAAAATTTGCGACAGTATAAAATTATTTTCTGAATAATTTACTATAGAAAAGGCAATCCCTGGCGCAATTAAAATTTGCGACAGTAAGAAATTAATTTGTGAGAAATTTACTATAGAAAAGGCAATCCCTGGGATATTTAAAATTTGCGACAGTAAAAGATTATTTTTTGAATAATTTACTATAGAAAAGGCAATCCATGGCGTAATTAAAATTTGCGACAGTATAAAATTATTTTTTGAAAAATTTACTATAGAAAAGGCAATCCCTGGCGCAATTAAAATTTGCGACAGTAGAAAATTATTTTTTGAATAATTTACTATAAAAAGGCAATCCCTGGCGTAATTAAAATTTGCGACAGAATAAAATTTTTTTTTTGAATAATTTACTATAGAAAAGGCAATCCCTGGCGCAATTAAAATTTGCGACAGTAAAAAATTATTTTTTGAATAATTTACTATAGAAAAGGCAATCCCTGGCGTAATTAAAATTTGCGACAGTATAAAATTATTTTTTGAATAATTTACTATAGAAAAGGCAATCCCTGGCGTAATTAAAATTTGCGACAGTAAAAAATTATTTTTTGAATAATTTACTATAGAAAAGGCAATCCCTGGCGCAATTAAAATTTGCGACAGTATAAAATTATTTTTTGAATAATTTACTATAGAAAAGGCAATCCCTGGCGTAATTAAAATTTGGGACAGTAGAAAATTATTTTTTGAATAATTTACTATAGAAAAGGCAATCCCTGGCGCACTTAAAATTTGCGACAGTAAAAAATTATTTTTGAATAATTTACTATAGAAAAGGCAATCCCTGGCGCACTTAAAATTTGCGACAGTAAAAAATTATTTTTTGAATAATTTACTATAGAAAAGGCAATCCCTGCCGTAATTAAAATTTGCGACAGTTGAAAATTATTTTTTGATTAATTTACTATAGAAAAGGCAATCCCTGGCGCAATTAAAACTTGCGACAGTAAAAAATTATTTTTTGAATAATTTACTATAGAAAAGGCAATCCCTGGCGTAATTAAAATTTGCGACAGTATAAAATTATTTTTTGAAAAATTTACTATAGAAAAGGCAATCCCTGGCGTAATTAAAATTTGCGACAGTATAAAATTATTTTTTGAATAATTTACTATAGAAAAGGCAATCCCTGGCGCAATTAAAATTTGCGACAGTAAGAAATTAATTTGTGAGAAATTTACTATAGAAAAGGCAATGCCTGGGATATTTAAAATTTGCGACAGTAAAAAATTATTTTTTGAATAATTTACTATAGAAAAGGCAATCCCTGGCGTATTTAAAATTTGCGACAGTAAAAAATTAATTTGTGAAAAACTTACCTGGCGAAATTGAAATTTGCGACAGTAAAAAATTATTTTTTGAATAATTTACTATAGAAAAGGCAATCCCTGGCGTAATTAAAATTTGCGACAGTTGAAAATTATTTTTTGAATACTTTACTATAGAAAAGGCAATCCCTGGCGCAATTAAATTTGCGACAGTAAAAAATTATTTTTTGAATAATTTACTATAGAAAAGGCAATCCCTGGCGTAATTAAAATTTGCGACAGTATAAAATTATTTTTTGAAAAATTTACTATAGAAAAGGCAATCCCTGGCGTAATTAAAATTTGCGACAGTATAAAATTATTTTTTGAATAATTTACTATAGAAAAGGCAATCCCTGGCGCAATTAAAATTTGCGACAGTAAGAAATTAATTTGTGAGAAATTTACTATAGAAAAGGCAATCCCTGGGATATTTAAAATTTGCGACAGTAAAAAATTATTTTTTGAATAATTTACTATAGAAAAGGCAATCCCTGGCGTATTTAAAATTTGCGACAGTAAAAAATTAATTTGTGAAAAATGTACCTGGCGAAATTGAAATTTGCGAGATAAAAAAATTATTTTTTGAATAATTTACTATAGAAAAGGCAATCCCTGGCGTAATTAAAATTTGCGACAGTTGAAAATTATTTTTTGAATAATTTACTATAGAAAAGGCAATCCCTGGCGCACTTAAAATTTGCGACAGTAGAAAATTATTTTTTGAATAATTTACTATAGAAAAGGCAATCCCTGGCGCAATTAAAATTTGCGACAGTTGAAAATTATTTTTTGAATAATTTACTATAGAAAAGGCAATCCCTGGCCTAATTAAAATTTGCGACAGTATAAAATTATTTTTTGAATAATTTACTATAGAAAAGGCAATCCCTGGCGTAATTAAAATTTGCGACAGTATAAAATTATTTTTTGAATAATTTACTATAGAAAAGGCAATCCCTGGCGCACTTAAATTTTGCGACCATAAAAAATTATTTTTTGAATAATTTACTATAGAAAAGGCAATCCCTGGCCTAATTAAAATTTGCGACAGTTGAAAATTATTTTTTGAATAATTTACTATAGAAAAGGCAATCCTGGCGCACTTAAAATTTGCGACAGTTGAAAATTATTTTTTGAATAATTTACTATAGAAAAGGCAATCCCTGGCGTAATTAAAATTTGCGACAGTATAAAATTATTTTTTGAATAATTTACTATAGAAAAGGCAATCCCTGGCGCACTTAAAATTTGCGACAGTAAAAAATTATTTTTTGAATAATTTACTATAGAAAAGGCAATCCCTGGCGTAATTAAAATTTGCGACAGTATAAAATTATTTTTTGAATAATTTACTATAGAAAAGGCAATCCCTGGCGTAATTAAAATTTGCGACAGTATAAAATTATTTTTTGAATAATTTACTATAGAAAAGGCAATCCCTGGCGCACTTAAATTTTGCGACCATAAAAAATTATTTTTTGAATAATTTACTATAGAAAAGGCAATCCCTGGCGTAATTAAAATTTGCGACAGTTGAAAATTATTTTTTGAATAATTTACTATAGAAAAGGCAATCCCTGGCGCAATTAAAATTTGCGACAGTAAAAAATTATTTTTTGAATAATTTACTATAGAAAAGGCAATCCCTGGCGTAATTAAAATTTGGGACAGTATAAAATTATTTTTTGAAAAATTTACTATAGAAAAGGCAATCCCTGGCGTAATTAAAATTTGCGACAGTATAAAATTATTTTTTGAATAATTTACTATAGAAAAGGCAATCCCTGGCCAATTAAATTTGCGACAGTAAGAAATTAATTTATGAGAAATTTACTATAGAAAAGGCAATCCTTGGGATATTTAAAATTTGCGACAGTAAAAAATTATTTTTTGAATAATTTACTATAGAAAAGGCAATCCCTGGCGTATTTAAAATTTGCGACAGTAAAAAATTAATTTGTGAAAAATTTACCTGGCGAAATTGAAATGTGCGAGAGTAAAAAATTATTTTTTGAATAATTTACTATAGAAAAGGCAATCCCTGGCGTAATTAAAATTTGCGACAGTTGAAAATTATTTTTTGAATAATTTACTATAGAAAAGGCAATCCCTGGCGCACTTAAAATTTGCGACAGTAGAAAATTATTTTTTGTATAATTTACTATAGAAAAGGCAATCCCTGGCGCAACTAAAATTTGCGACAGTTGAAAATTATTTTTTGAATAATTTACTATAGAAAAGGCAATCCCTGGCGCAATTAAAATTTGCGACAGTAAAAAATTATTTTTTGAATAATTTACTATAGAAAAGGCAATCCCTGGCGTAATTAAAATTTGCGACAGTTGAAAATTATTTTTTGAATAATTTACTATAGAAAAGGCAATCCCTGGCGCACTTAAAATTTGCGACAGTAAAAAATTATTTTTTGAATAATTTACTATAGAAAAGGCAATCCCTGGCGTAATTAAAATTTGCGACAGTTGAAAATTATTTTTTGAATAATTTACTATAGAAAAGGCAATCCCTGGCGCACTTAAAATTTGCGACAGTACAAAATTATTTTTTGTATAATTTACTATAGAAAAGGCAATCCTTGGCGTAATTAAAATTTGCGACAGTATAAAATTATTTTTTGAATAATTTACTATAGAAAAGGCAATCCCTGGCGCACTTAAAATTTGCGACAGTAAAAAATTATTTTTTGAATAATTTACTATAGAAAAGGCAATCCCTGGCGTAATTAAAATTTGCGACAGTATAAAATTATTTTTTGAATAATTTACTATAGAAAAGGCAATCCCTGGCGTAATTAAAATTTGCGACAGTATAAAATTATTTTTTGAATAATTTACTATAGAAAAGGCAATCCCTGGCGCACTTAAATTTTGCGACAGTAAAAAATTATTTTTTGAATAATTTACTATAGAAAAGGCAATTCCTGGCGTAATTAAAATTTGGAACAGTTGAAAATTATTTTTTGAATAATTTACTATAGAAAAGGCAATCCCTGGCGCAATTAAAATTTGCGACAGTAAAAAATTATTTTTTGAGTAATTTACTATAGAAAAGGCAATCCTTGGCGTAATTAAAATTTGCGACAGTATAAAATTATTTTTTGAAAAATTTACTATAGAAAAGGCAATCCCTGGCGTAATTAAAATTTGCGACAGTATAAAATTATTTTTTGAATAATTTACTATAGAAAAGGCAATCCCTGGCCAATTAAAATTTGCGACAGTAAGAAATTAATTTGTGAGAAATTTACTATAGAAAAGGCAATCCCTGGGATATTTAAAATTTGCGACAGTAAAAAATTATTTTTTGAATAATTTACTATAGAAAAGGCAATCCCTGGCGTATTTAAAATTTGCGACAGTAAAAAATTAATTTGTGAAAAATTTACCTGGCGAAATTGAAATTTGCGAGAGTAAAAAATTATTTTTTGAATAATTTACTATAGAAAAGGCAATCCCTGGCGTAATTAAAATTTGCGACAGTTGAAAATTATTTTTTGAATAATTTACTATAGAAAAGGCAATCCCTGGCGCACTTAAAATTTGCGACAGTAGAAAATTATTTTTTGAATAATTTACTATAGAAAAGGCAATCCCTGGCGCAATTAAAATTTGCGACAGTTGAAAATTATTTTTTGAATAATTTACTATAGAAAAGGCAATCCCTGGCGCAATTAAAATTTGCGACAGTAAAAAATTATTTTTTGAATAATTTACTATAGAAAAGGCAATCCCTGGCGTAATTAAAATTTGCGACAGTTGAAAATGATTTTTTGAATAATTTACTATAGAAAAGGCAATCCCTGGCGCACTTAAAATTTGCGACAGTAAAAAATTATTTTTTGAATAATTTACTATAGAAAAGGCAATCCCTGGCGTAATTAAAATTTGCGACAGTTGAAAATTATTTTTTGAATAATTTACTATAGAAAAGGCAATCCCTGGCGCACTTAAAATTTGCGACAGTATGAAATTATTTTTTGAATAATTTACTATAGAAAAGGCAATCCCTGGCGTAATTAAAATTTGCGACAGTATAAAATTATTTTTTGAATAATTTACTATAGAAAAGGCAATCCCTGGCGCACTTAAAATTTGCGACAGTAAAAATTATTTTTTGAATAATTTACTATAGAAAAGGCAATCCCTGGCGTAATTAAAATTTGCGACAGTATAAAATTATTTTTTGAATAATTTACTATAGAAAAGGCAATCCCTGGCGTAATTAAAATTTGCGACAGTATAAAATTATTTTTTGAATAATTTACTATAGAAAAGGCAATCCCTGGCGCACTTAAAATTTGCGACAGTAAAAAATTATTTTTTGAATAATTTACTATAGAAAAGGCAATCCCTGGAGTAATTAAAATTTGCGACAGTTGAAAATTATTTTTTGAATAATTTACTATAGAAAAGGCAATCCCTGGCGCAATTAAAATTTGCGACAGTAAAAAATTATTTTTTGAATAATTTACTATAGAAAAGGCAATCCCTGGCGTAATTAAAATTTGCGACAGTATAAATTTATTTTTTGAATAATTTACTATAGAAAAGGCAATCCCTGGCGCACTTAAAATTTGCGACAGTAAAAATTATTTTTTGAATAATTTACTATAGAAAAGGCAATCCCTGGCGTAATTAAAATTTGCGACAGTATAAAATTATTTTTTGAATAATTTACTATAGAAAAGGCAATCCCTGGCGTAATTAAAATTTGCGACAGTATAAAATTATTTTTTGAATAATTTACTATAGAAAAGGCAATCCCTGGCGCACTTAAAATTTGCGACAGTAAAAAATTATTTTTTGAATAATTTACTATAGAAAAGGCAATCCCTGGCGTAATTAAAATTTGCGACAGTTGAAAATTATTTTTTGAATAATTTACTATAGAAAAGGCAATCCCTGGCGCAATTAAAATTTGCGACAGTAAAAAATTATTTTTTGAATAATTTACTATAGAAAAGGCAATCCCTGGCGTAATTAAAATTTGCGACAGTATAAAATTATTTTTTGAATAATTTACTATAGAAAAGGCAATCCCAGGCGCACTTAAAATTTGCGACAGTAAAAATTATTTTTTGAATCATTTACTATAGAAAAGGCAATCCCTGGCGCAATTAAAATTTGGGAGAGTAAGAAATTAATTTGTGAGAAATTTACTATAGAAAAGGCAATCCCTGGGATATTTAAAATTTGCGACAGTAAAAAATTATTTTTTGAATAATTTACTATAGAAAAGGCAATCCCTGGCGTATTTAAAATTTGCGACAGTAAAAAATTAATTTGTGAAAAATTTACTTGGCGAAATTGAAATTTGCGACAGTAGAAAATTATTTTTTGAATAATTTACTATAGAAAAGGCAATCCCTGTCGTAATTAAAATTTGCGACAGTTGAAAATTATTTTTTGAATAATTTACTATAGAAAAGGCAATCCCTGGCGCACTTAAAATTTGCGACAGTAAAAAATTATTTTTTGAATAATTTACTATAGAAGAGGCAATCCCTGGCGTAATTAAAATTTGCGACAGTTGAAAATTATTTTTTGAATAATTTACTATAGAAAAGGCAATCCCTGGCGCACTTAAAATTTGTGACAGTATAAAATTATTTTTTGAATAATTTACTATAGAAAAGGCAATCCCTGGCGTAATTAAAATTTGCGACAGTATAAAATTATTTTTTGAATAATTTACTATAGAAAAGGCAATCCCTGGCGCACTTAAAATTTGCGACAGTAAAAAATTATTTTTTGAATAATTTACTATAGAAAAGGCAATCCCTGGCGTAATTAAAATTTGCGACAGTATAAAATTATTTTTTGAATAATTTACTATAGAAAAGGCAATCCCTGGCGTAATTAAAATTTGCGACAGTATAAAATTATTTTTTGAATAATTTACTATAGAAAAGGCAATCCCTGGCGTAATTAAAATTTGCGACAGTATAAAATTATTTTTTGAAAAATTTACTATAGAAAAGGCAATCCCTGGCGTAATTAAAATTTGCGACAGTAAAAAATTATTTTTTGAATAATCTACTATAGAAAAGGCAATCCCTGGCGCAATTAAAATTTGCGACAGTAAAAAATTATTTTTTGAATAATTTACTATAGAAAAGGCAATCCCTGGTGTAATTAAAATTTGCGACAGTATAAAATTATTTTTTGAATAATTTACTATAGAAAAGGCAATCCTTGGCGTAATTAAAATTTGCGACAGTAAAAAATTATTTTTTGAATAATTTACTATAGAAAGGCAATCCCTGGCGCAATTAAAATTTGCGACAGTATAACATTATTTTTTGAATAATTTACTATAGAAAAGGCAATCCCTGGCGTAATTAAAATTTGCGACAATAGAAAATTATTTTTTGAATAATTTACTATAGAAAAGGCAATCCCTGGCGCACTTAAAATTTGCGACAGTAAAAAATTATTTTTTGAATAATTTACTATAGAAAAGGCAATCCCTGGCGCACTTAAAATTTGCGACAGTAAAAAATTATTTTTTGAATAATTTACTATAGAAAAGGCAATCCCTGGCGTAATTAAAATTTGCGACAGTTGAAAATTATTTTTTGAATAATTTACTATAGAAAAGGCAATCCCTGGCGCAATTAAAATTTGCGACAGTAAAAAATTATTTTTTGAATAATTTACTATAGAAAAGGCAATCCCTGGCGTAATTAAAATTTGCGACAGTATAAAATTATTTTTTGAATAATTTACTATAGAAAAGGCAATCCCTGGCGTAATTAAAATTTGCGACAGTATAAAATTATTTTTTTAATAATTTACTATAGAAAAGGCAATCCCTGGCGCAATTAAAATTTGCGACAGTAAGAAATTAATTTGTGAGAAATTTACTATAGAAAAGGCAATCCCTGGCGCAATTAAAATTTGCGACAGTAAAAAATTATTTTTTGAATAATTTACTATAGAAAATGCAATCCCTGGCGTAATTAAAATTTGCGACAGTATAAAATTATTTTTTGAAAAATTTTCTATAGAAAAGGCAATCCCTGGCCTGATTAAAATTTGCGAAAGTATAAAATTATTTTTTGAATAATTTACTATAGAAAAGGCAATCTCTGGCGCACTTAAAATTTGCGACAGTAAAAAATTATTTTTTGAATAATTTACTATAGAAAAGGCAATCCCTGGTGTAATTAAAATTTGCGACAGTATAAAATTATTTTTTGAATAATTTACTATAGAAAAGGCAATCCCTGGCGTAATTAAAATTTGCGACAGTATAAAATTATTTTTTGAATAATTTACTATAGAAAAGGCAATCCCTGGCGCACTTAAAATTTGCGACAGTAAAAAATTATTTTTTGAATAATTTACTATAGAAAAGGCAATCCCTGGCGTAATTAAAATTTGCGACAGTTGAAAATTATTTTTTGAATAATTTACTATAGAAAAGGCAATCCCTGGCGCAATTAAAATTTGCGACAGTAAAAAATTATTTTATGAATAATTTACTATAGAAGAGGCAATCCCTGGCGTAATTAAAATTTGCGACAGTATAAAATTATTTTTTGAAAAATTTACTATAGAAAAGGCAATCCCTGGCGTAATTAAAATTTGCGACAGTATAAAATTATTTTTTGAATAATTTACTATAGAAAAGGCAATCCCTGGCGCAATTAAAATTTGCGACAGTAGAAAATTAGTTTTTGAATAATTTACTATAGAAAAGGCAATCCCTGGCGTAATTAAAATTTGCGACAGTAAAAAATTATTTTTTGAATAATTTACTATAGAAAAGGCAATCTCTGGCGCAATTAAAATTTGCGACAGTAAAAAATTATTTTTTGAAATAATTTACTAAAGAAAAGGCAATCCCTGGCGTAATTAAAATTTGCGACAGTATAAAATTATTTTTTGAATAATTTACTATAGAAAAGGCAATCCCTGGCGTAATTAAAATTTGCGACAGTATAAAATTATTTTTTGAATAATTTACTATAGAAAAGGCAATCCCTGGCGCACTTAAAATTTGCGACAGTAAAAAATTATTTTTTGAATAATTTACTATAGAAAAGGCAATCCCTGGCGTAATTAAAATTTGCGACAGTAGAAAATTATTTTTTGAATAATTTACTATAGAAAAGGCAATCCCTGGCGTATTTAAAATTTGCGACAGTAAGAAATTAATTTGTGAGAAATTTACTCTAGAAAAGGCAATCCCTGGGATATTTAAAATTTGCGACAGTAAAAAAATTATTTTTTGAATAATTTACTGTAGAAAAGGCAATCCCTGGCGTATTTAAAATTTGCGACAGTAAAAAATTAATTTGTGAAAAATTTACCTGGCGAAATTGAAATTTGCGAGAGTAAAAAATTATTTTTTGAATAATTTACTATAGAAAAGGCAATCCCTGGCGTAATTAAAATTTGCGACAGTTGAAAATTATTTTTTGAATAATTTACTATAGAAAAGGCAATCCCTGTCGCACTTAAAATTTGCGACCGTAGAAAATTATTTTTTGAATAATTTACTATAGAAAAGGCAATCCCTGGCGCACTTAAAATTTGCGACAGTAAAAAATTATTTTTTGAATAATTTACTATAGAAAAGGCAATCCCTGGCGTAATTAAAATTTGCGACAGTAGAAAATTATTTTTTGAATAATTTACTATAGAAAAGGCAATCCCTGGCGTATTTAAAATTTGCGACAGTAAGAAATTAATTTGTGAGAAATTTACTATAGAAAAGGCAATCCCTGGGATATTTAAAATTTGCGAAAGTAAAAAATTATTTTTTGAATAATTTACTGTAGAAAAAGGCAATCCCTGGCGTATTTAAAATTTGCGACAGTAAAAAATTTATTTGTGAAAAATTTACCTGGCGAAATTGAAATTTTGCGAGAGTAAAAAATTATTTTTTGAATAATTTACTATAGAAAAGGCAATCCCTGGCGTAATTAAAATTTGCGACAGTTGAAAATTATTTTTGAATAATTTACTATAGAAAAGGCAATCCCTGTCGCACTTAAAATTTGCGACAGTAGAAAATTATTTTTTGAATAATTTACTATAGAAAAGGCAATCCCTGGCGCAATTAAAATTTGCGACAGTTGAAAATTATTTTTTGAATAATTTACTATAGAAAAGGCAAATACCTGGCGCAATTAAAATTTGCGACAGTTGAAAATTATTTTTTTGAATAATTTACTATAGAAAAGGCAATCCCTGGCGCAATTAAAAATTTGCGACAGTAGAAAATTATTTTTTGAATAATTTACTATAGAAAAGGCAATCCCTGGCGTAATTAAAATTTGCGACAGTAAAAAATTATTTTTTGAATAATTTACTATAGAAAAGGCAATCCCTGGCGCAATTAAAATTTGCGACAGTAAAAAATTATTTTTTGAATAATTTACTACAGAAAAGGCAATCCCTGGCGCAATTAAAATTTGCGACAGTAGAAAATTATTTTTTGAATAATTTACTATAGAAAAGGCAATCCCTGGCGCAATTAAAATTTGCGACAGTAGAAAATTATTTTTTGAATAATTTACTACAGAAAAGGCAATCCCTGGCGTAATTAAACTTTGCGACAGTAAAAAAATTATTTTTGAATAATTTACTATAGAAAAGGCAATCCCTGGCGCACTTAAAATTTGCGACAGTAAAAAATTATTTTTTGAATAATTTACTATAGAAAAGGCAATACCTGGCGTTATTAAAATTTGCGACAGTAGCAAATTATTTTTGAATAATTTACTATAGAATAGGCAATCCCTGGCTTATTTAAAATTTGCGACAGTAAGAAATTAATTTGTGAGAAATTTACTATAGAAAAGGCAATCCCCTGGGATATTTAAAATTTGCGACAGTAAAAAATTATTTTTTGAATAATTTACTGTAGAAAAGGCAATTCCTGGCGTATTTAAAATTTGCGACAGTAAAAAATTAATTTGTGAAAAATTTACCTGGCGAAATTGAAATTTGCGAGAGTACAAAATTATTTTTTGAATAATTTACTATAGAAAAGGCAATCCTGGCGTAATTAAAATTCGCGACAGTTGAAAATTTTTTTTTGAATAATTTACTATAGAAAAGGGCAATCCCTGTCGCACTTAAAATTTGCGACAGTAGAAAAATTATTTTTTGAATAATTTACTATAGAAAAGGCAATCCCTGGCGCAATTAAAATTTGCGACAATTGAAAATTATTTTTTGAATAATTTACTATAGAAAGGCAATCCCTGGCGCAATTAAAATTTGCGACAGTTGAAAATTATTTTTTGAATAATTTACTATAGAAAAGGCAATCCCTGGCGTAATTAAAATTTGCGACAGTATAAAATTATTTTTTTGAATAATTTACTATAGAAAAGGCAAATCCCTGGCGCAATTAAAATTTGCGAGAGTAGAAAATTATTTTTTGAATAATTTACTATAGAAAAGGCAATCCCTGGCGTAATTAAAATTTGCGACAGTAAAAAATTATTTTTTTGAATAATTTACTATAGAAAAGGCAATCCCTGGCGCAATTAAAATTTGCGACAGTAAAAAATTATTTTTTGAATAATTTACTATAGAAAAGGCAATCCCTGGCGCAATTAAAATTTGCGACAGTAGAAAATTATTTTTTGAATAATTTACTATAGAAAAGGCAATCCCTGGCGCAATTAAAATTTGCGACAGTAGAAAATTATTTTTTGAATAATTTACTACAGAAAAGGCAATACCTGGCGTAATTAAAATTTGCGACAGTAAAAAATTATTTTTTGAATAATTTACTATAGAAAAGGCAATCCCTGGCGGAATTAAAATTTGCGACAGTAAAAAATTATTTTTTGAATAATTTACTATAGAAAAGGCAATCCCTGGCGTAATTAAAATTTGCGACAGTATAAAATTATTTTTTGAATAATTTACTATAGAAAAGGCAATCCCTGGCGCACTTAAAATTTGCGACAGTAGAAAATTATTTTTTGAATAATTTACTATAGAAAAGGCAATCCCTGGCGTATTTAAAATTTGCGACAGTAAGAAATTAATTTGTGAGAAATTTACTATAGAAAAGGCAATCCCTGGGATATTTAAAATTTGCGACAGTAAAAAATTATTTTTTGAATAATTTACTATAGAACAGGCAATCCCTGGCGTATTTAAAATTTGCGACAGTAAACAATTAATTTGTGAAAAATTTACCTGGCGAAATTGAAATTTGCGAGAGTAAAAAATTATTTTTTGAATAATTTACTATAGAAAAGGCAATCCCTGGCGTAATTAAAATTTGCGACAGTTGAAAATTATTTTTTGAATAATTTACTATAGAAAAGGCAATCCCTGTCGCACTTAAAATTTGCGACAGTAGAAAATTATTTTTTGAATAATTTACTATAGAAAAGGCAATCCCTGGCGCAATTAAAATTTGCGACAGTTGAAAATTATTTTTTGAATAATTTACTATAGAAAAGGCAATCCCTGGCGCAATTAAAATTTGCGACAGTTGAAAATTATTTTTTGAATAATTTACTATAGAAAAGGCAATCCCTGGCGCAATTAAAATTTGCGACAGTACAAAATTATTTTTTGAATAATTTACTATAGAAAAGGCAATCCCTGGCGTAATTAAAATTTGCGACAGTAAAAAATTATTTTTTGAATAATTTACTATAGAAAAGGCAATCCCTGGCGCAATTAAAATTTGCGACAGTAAAAAATTATTTTTTGAATAATTTACTACAGAAAAGGCAATCCCTGGCGCAATTAAAATTTGCGACAGTAGAAAATTATTTTTTGAATAATTTACTATAGAAAAGGCAATCCCTGGCGCAATTAAAATTTGCGACAGTAGAAAATTATTTTTTGAATAATTTACTACAGAAAAGGCAATCCCTGGCGTAATTAAACTTTGCGACAGTAAAAAATTATTTTTTGAATAATTTACTATAGAAAAGGCAATCCCTGGCGCACTTAAAATTTGCGACAGTAAAAAATTATTTTTTGAATAATTTACTATAGAAAAGGCAATCCCTGGCGTAATTAAAATTTGCGACAGTAGAAAATTATTTTTTGAATAATTTACGATAGAAAAGGCAATCCCTGGCGTATTTAAAATTTGCGACAGTAAGAAATTAATTTGTGAGAAATTTACTATAGAAAAGGCAATCCCTGGGATATTTAAAATTTGCGACAGTAAAAAATTATTTTTTGAATAATTTACTGTAGAAAAGGCAATCCCTGGCGTATTTAAAATTTGCGACAGTAAAAAATTAATTTGTGAAAAATTTACCTGGCGAAATTGAAATTTGCGAGAGTACAAAATTATTTTTTGAATAATTTACTATAGAAAAGGCAATCCCTGGCGTAATTAAAATTCGCGACAGTTGAAAATTTTTTTTTGAATAATTTACTATAGAAAAGGCAATCCCTGTCGCACTTAAAATTTGCGACAGTAGAAAATTATTTTTTGAATAATTTACTATAGAAAAGGCAATCCCTGGCGCAATTAAAATTTGCGACAGTTGAAAATTATTTTTTGAATAATTTACTATAGAAAAGGCAATCCCTGGCGCAATTAAAATTTGCGACAGTTGAAAATTATTTTTGAATAATTTACTATAGAAAAGGCAATCCCTTGCGTAATTAAAATTTGCGACAGTATAAAATTATTTTTTGAATAATTTACTATAGAAAAGGCAATCCCTGGCGCAATTAAAATTTGCGACAGTAGAAAATTATTTTTTGAATAATTTACTATAGAAAAGGCAATCCCTGGCGTAATTAAAATTTGCGACAGTAAAAAATTATTTTTTGAATAATTTACTATAGAAAAGGCAATCCCTGGCGCAATTAAAATTTGCGACAGTAAAAAATTATTTTTTGAATAATTTACTATAGAAAAGGCAATCCCTGGCGCAATTAAAATTTGCGACAGTAGAAAATTATTTTTTGAATAATTTACTATAGAAAAGGCAATCCCTGGCGCAATTAAAATTTGCGACAGTAGAAAATTATTTTTTGAATAATTTACTACAGAAAAGGCAATACCTGGCGTAATTAAAATTAGCGACAGTAAAAAATTATTTTTTGAATAATTTACTATAGAAAAGGCAATCCCTGGCGGAATTAAAATTTGCGACAGTAAAAAATTATTTTTTGAATAATTTACTATAGAAAAGGCAATCCCTGGCGTAATTAAAATTTGCGACAGTATAAAATTATTTTTTGAATAATTTACTATAGAAAAGGCAATCCCTGGCGCACTTAAAATTTGCGACAGTAGAAAATTATTTTTTGAATAATTTACTATAGAAAAGGCAATCCCTGGCGTATTTAAAATTTGCGACAGTAAGAAATTAATTTGTGAGAAATTTACTATAGAAAAGGCAATCCCTGGGATATTAAAATTTGCG
The DNA here is from genome assembly GCA_963930735.1 of Dioctria linearis. NCBI lineage: Eukaryota > Metazoa > Arthropoda > Insecta > Diptera > Asilidae > Dioctria > Dioctria linearis. Next base: position 18,253 of record CAWVNZ010002479.1, on the reverse strand, counting down.
ACAGTAAAAAATTATTTTTTGAATAATTTACTATAGAAAAGGCAATCCCTGGCGTATTTAAAATTTGCGACAGTAAACAATTAATTTGTGAAAAATTTACCTGGCGAAATTGAAATTTGCGAGAGTAAAAAATTATTTTTTGAATAATTTACTATAGAAAAGGCAATCCCTGGCGTAATTAAAATTTGCGACAGTTGAAAATTATTTTTTGAATAATTTAATATAGAAAAGGCAATCCCTGGCGCACTTAAAATTTGCGACAGTAGAAAATTATTTTTTGAATAATTTACTATAGAAAAGGCAATCCCTGGCGTAATTAAAATTTGCGACAGTTGAAAATTATTTTTTGAATAATTTACTATAGAAAAGGCAATCCCTGGCGCACTTAAAATTTGCGACAGTAGAAAATTATTTTTTGAATAATTTACTATAGAAAAGGCATTACCTGGCGCAATTAAAATTTGCGACAGTAAAAAATTATTTTTTGAATAATTTACTATAGAAAAGGCAATCCCTGGCGCACTTAAAATTTGCGACAGTAGAAAATTATTTTTTGAATAATTTACTATAGAAAAGGCAATCCCTGGCGCAATTAAAATTTGCGACAGTTGAAAATTATTTTTTGAATAATTTACTATAGAAAGGGCAATCCCTGGCGCACTTAAAATTTGCGACAGTAGAAAATTATTTTTTGAATAATTTACTATAGAAAAGGCAATCCCTGGCGCAATTAAAATTTGCGACAGTTGAAAATTATTTTTTGAATAATTTACTATAGAAAAGGCAATCCCTGGCGCAATTAAAATTTGCGACAGTTGAAAATTATTTTTTGAATAATTTACTATAGAAAAGGCAATCCCTGGCGTAATTAAAATTTGCGACAGATGAAAATTATTTTTTGAATAATTTACTATAGAAAAGGCAATCCCTGGCGCAATTAAAATTTGCGACAGTTGAAAATTATTTTTTGAATAATTTACTATAGAAAAGGCAATCCCTGGCGTAATTAAAATTTGCGACAGTATAAAATTATTTTTTGAATAATTTACTATAGAAAAGGCGATCCCTGGCGCAATTAAAATTTGCGACAGTAGAAAATTATTTTTTGAATAATTTACTATAGAAAAGGCAATCCCTGGCGTAATTAAAATTTGCGACAGTAAAAAATTTTTTTTGAATAATTTACTATAGAAAAGGCAATCCCTGGCGCAATTAAAATTTGCGACAGTAAAAAATTATTTTTTGAATAATTTACTATAGAAAAGGCAATCCCTGGCGCAATTAAAATTTGCGACAGTAGAAAATTATTTTTTGAATAATTTACTATAGAAAAGGCAATCCCTGGCGCAATTAAAATTTGCGACAGTAGAAAATTATTTTTTGAATAATTTACTACAGAAAAGGCAATCCCCGGCGTAATTAAATTTTGCGACAGTTAAAAATTATTTTTTGAATAATTTACTATAGAAAAGGCAATCCCTGGCGCAATTAAAATTTGCGACAGTAAAAAATTATTTTTCGAATAATTTACTATAGAAAAGGCAATCCCTGGCGTAATTAAAACTTGCGACAGTATAAAATTATTTTTTGAATAATTTACTATAGAAAAGGCAATCCTGGCGCACTTAGAATTTGCGACAGTAAAAAATTATTTTTTGAATAATTTACTATAGAAAAGGCAATCCCTGGCGTAATTAAAATTTGCGACAGTAGAAAATTATTTTTTGAATAATTACTATAGAAAAGGCAATCCCTGGCGTATTTAAAATTTGCGACAGTAAGAAATTAATTTGTGAGAAATTTACTATAGAAAAGGCAATCCCTGGGATATTTAAAATTTGCGACAGTAAAAAATTATTTTTTGAATAATTTACTATAGAAAAGGCAATCCCTGGCGTATTTAAAATTTGCGTCAGTAAAAAATTAATTTGTGAAAAATTTACCTGGCGAAATTGAAATTTGCGAGAGTAAAAAATTATTATTTGAATAATTTACTATAGAAAAGGCAATCCCTGGCATAATTAAAATTTGCGACAGTTGAAAATTATTTTTTGAATAATTTACTATAGAAAAGGCAATCCCTGGCGCACTTAAAATTTGCGACAGTAGAAAATTATTTTTTGAATAATTTACTATAGAAAAGGCAATCCCTGGCGTAATTAAAATTTGCGACAGTTGAAAATTATTTTTTGAATAATTTACTATAGAAAAGGCAATCCCTGGCGCACTTAAAATTTGCGACAGTAGAAAATTATTTTTTGAATAATTTACTATAGAAAAGGCAATCCCTGGCGCAATTAAAATTTGCGACAGTAAAAAATTATTTTTTGAATAATTTACTATAGAAAAGGCAATCCCTGGCGCACTTAAAATTTGCGACAATAGAAAATTATTTTTTGAATAATTTACTATAGAAAAGGCAATCCCTGGCGCAATTAAAATTTGCGACAGTTGAAAATTATTTTTTGAATAATTTACTATAGAAAAGGCAATCCCTGGCGCAATTAAAATTTGCGACAGTAAAAAATTATTTTTTGAATAATTTACTATAGAAAAGGCAATCCCTGGCGTAATTAAAATTTGCGACAGTTGAAAATTATTTTTTGAATAATTTACTATAGAAAAGGCAATCCCTGGCGTAATTAAAATTTGCGACAGTATAAAATTATTTTTTGAATAATTTACTATAGAAAAGGCAATCCCTGGCGCACTTAAAATTTGCGACAGTAGAAAATTATTTTTTGAATAATTTACTATAGAAAAGGCAATCCCTGGCGTATTTAAAATTTGCGACAGTAAGAAATTAATTTGTGAGAAATTTACTATAGAAAAGGCAATCCCTGGGATATTAAAATTTGCGACAGTAAAAAATTATTTTTTGAATAATTTACTATAGAAAAGGCAATCCCTGGCGTATTTAAAATTTGCGACAGTAAACAATTAATTTGTGAAAAATTTACCTGGCGAAATTGAAATTTGCGAGAGTAAAAAATTATTTTTTGAATAATTTACTATAGAAAAGGCAATCCCTGGCGTAATTAAAATTTGCGACATTTGAAAATTATTTTTTGAATAATTTAATATAGAAAAGGCAATCCCTGGCGCACTTAAAATTTGCGACAGTAGAAAATTGTTTTTTGAATAATTTACTATAGAAAAGGCAATCCCTGGCGTAATTAAAATTTGCGACAGTTGAAAATTATTTTTTGAATAATTTACTATAGAAAAGGCAATCCCTGGCGCACTTAAAATTTGCGACAGTAGAAAATTATTTTTTGAATAATTTACTATAGAAAAGGCAATACCTGGCGCAATTAAAATTTGCGACAGTAAAAAATTATTTTTTGAATAATTTACTATAGAAAAGGCAATCCCTGGCGCACTTAAAATTTGCGACAGTAGAAAATTATTTTTTGAATAATTTACTATAGAAAAGGCAATCCCTGGCGCAATTAAAATTTGCGACAGTTGAAAATTATTTTTTGAATAATTTACTATAGAAAGGGCAATACCTGGCGCACTTAAAATTTGCGACAGTAGAAAATTATTTTTTGAATAATTTACTATAGAAAAGGCAATCCCTGGCGCAATTAAAATTTGCGACAGTTGAAAATTATTTTTTGAATAATTTACTATAGAAAAGGCAATCCCTGGCGCAATTAAAATTTGCGACAGTTGAAAATTATTTTTTGAATAATTTACTATAGAAAAGGCAATCCCTGGCGTAATTAAAATTTGCGACAGATGAAAATTATTTTTTGAATAATTTACTATAGAAAAGGCAATCCCTGGCGCAATTAAAATTTGCGACGGTTGAAAATTATTTTTTGAATAATTTACTATAGAAAAGGCAATCCCTGGCGTAATTAAAATTTGCGACAGTATAAAATTATTTTTTGAATAATTTACTATAGAAAAGGCAATCCCTGGCGCAATTAAAATTTGCGACAGTAGAAAATTATTTTTTGAATAATTTACTATAGAAAAGGCAATCCCTGGCGAAATTAAAATTTGCGACAGTAAAAAAATTTTTTTGAATAATTTACTATAGAAAAGGCAATCCCTGGCGCAATTAAAATTTGCGACAGTAAAAAATTATTTTTTGAATAATTTACTATAGAAAAGGCAATCCCTGGCGCAATTAAAATTTGCGACAGTAGAAAATTATTTTTTGAATAATTTACTATAGAAAAGGCAATCCCTGGCGCAATTAAAATTTGCGACAGTAGAAAATTATTTTTTGAATAATTTACTACAGAAAAGGCAATCCCTGGCGTAATTAAAATTTGCGACAGTTAAAAATTATTTTTTGAATAATTTACTATAGAAAAGGCAATCCCTGGCGCAATGAAAATTTGCGACAGTAAAAAATTATTTTTTGAATAATTTACTATAGAAAAGGCAATCCCTGGCGTAATTAAAATTTGCGACAGTATAAAATTATTTTTTGAATAATTTACTATAGAAAAGGCAATCCTGGCGCACTTAAAATTTGCGACAGTAAAAAATTATTTTTTGAATAATTTACTATAGAAAAGGCAATCCCTGGCGTAATTAAAATTTGCGACAGTAGAAAATTATTTTTTGAATAATTTACTATAGAAAAGGCAATCCCTGGCGTATTTAAAATTTGCGACAGTAAGAAATTAATTTGTGAGAAATTTACTATAGAAAAGGCAATCCCTGGGATATTTAAAATTTGCGACAGTAAAAAATTATTTTTTGAATAATTTACTATAGAAAAGGCAATCCCTGGCGTATGTAAAATTTGCGTCAGTAAAAAATTAATTTGTGAAAAGTTTACCTGGCGAAATTGAAATTTGCGAGAGTAAAAAATTATTTTTTGAATAATTTACTATAGAAAAGGCAATCCCTGGCATAATTAAAATTTGCGACAGTTGAAAATTATTTTTTGAATAATTTACTATAGAAAAGGCAATCCCTGGCGCACTTAAAATTTGCGACAGTAGAAAATTATTTTTTGAATAATTTACTATAGAAAAGGCAATCCCTGGCGCACTTAAAATCTGCGACAGTAGAAAATTATTTTTTGAATAATTTACTATAGAAAAGGCAATCCCTGGCGTAATTAAAATTTGCGACAGTTGAAAATTATTTTTTGAATAATTTACTATAGAAAAGGCAATCCCTGGCGTAATTAAAATTTGCGACAGTGTAAAATTATTTTTTGAATAATTTACTATAGAAAAGGCAATCCCTGGCGCACTTAAAATTTGCGACAGTAAAAAATTATTTTTTGAATAATTTACTATAGAAAAGGCAATCCCTGTCGTAATTAAAATTTGCGACAGTATAAAATTATTTTTTGAATAATTTACTATAGAAAAGGCAATCCCTGGCGCACTTAAAATTTGCGACAGTAAAAAATTATTTTTTGAATAATTTACTATAGAAAAGGCAATCCGTGGCGTAATTAAAATTTGCGACAGTAGAAAATTATTTTTTGAATAATTTACTATAGAAAAGGCAATCCCTGGCGCAATTAAAATTTGCGACAGTAGAAAATTATTTTTTGAATAATTTACTATAGAAAAGGCAATTACTGGCGTAATTAAAATTTGCGACAGTAAAAAATTATTTTTTGAATAATTTACTATAGAAAAGGCAATCCCTGGCGCACTTAAAATTTGCGACAGTAAAAAATTATTTTTTGAATAATTTACTATAGAAAAGGCAATCCCTGGCGCACTTAAAATTTGCGACAGTAAAAAATTATTTTTTGAATAATTTACTATAGAAAAGGCAATCCCTGGCGTAATTAAAATTTGCGACAGTAGAAAATTATTTTTTGAATAATTTACTATAGAAAAGGCAATCCCTGGCGCACTTAAAATTTGCGACAGTAAAAAATTATTTTTTGAATAATTTTCTATAGAAAAGGCAATCCCTGGCGTAATTAAAATTTGCGACAGTTCAAAATTATTTTTTGAATAATTTACTATAGAAAAGGCAATCCCTGGCGCAATTAAAATTTGCGACAGTAAAAAATAATTTTTTGAATAATTTACTATAGGAAAGGCAATCCCTGTCGTAATTAAAATTTGCGACAGTATAAAATTATTTTTTGAATAATTTACTATAGGAAAGGCAATCCCTGTCGTAATTAAAATTTGCGACAGTATAAAATTATTTTTTGAATAATTTACGATAGAAAAGGCAATCCCTGGCGCACTTAAAATTTGCGACAGTAAAAAATTATTTTTTGAATAATTTACTATAGAAAAGGCAATCCCTGGCGTAATTAAAATTTGCGACAGTAGAAAATTATTTTTTGAATAATTTACTATAGAAAAGGCAATCCCTGGCGCACTTAAAATTTGCGACAGTAAAAAATTATTTTTTGAATAATTTACTATAGGAAAGGCAATCCCTGTCGTAATTAAAATTTGCGACAGTATAAAATTATTTTTTGAATAATTTACGATAGAAAAGGCAATCCCTGGCGCACTTAAAATTTGCGACAGTAAAAAATTATTTTTTGAATAATTTACTATAGAAAAGGCAATCCCTGGCGTAATTAAAATTTGCGACAGTAGAAAATTATTTTTTGAATAATTTACTATAGAAAAGGCAATCCCTGGCGCAATTAAAATTTGCGACAGTAAAAAATTATTTTTTGCAAAATTTACTATAGAAAAGGCAATCCCTGGCGCACTTAAAATTTGCGACAGTAAAAAATTATTTTGTGAGAAATTTACTATAGAAAAGGCAATCCCTGGCGCACTTAAAATTTGCGACAGTAGAAAATTATTTTTTGAAAAATTTACTATATAAAAGGCAATCCCTAGCGTAATTAAAATTTGCGACAGTATAAAATTATTTTTTGAATAATTTACTATAGAAAAGGCAATCCCTGGCGCAATTAAAATTTGCGACAGTAGAAAATTATTTTTTGAACAATTTACTATAGAAAAGGCAATCCCTGGCGTAATTAAAATTTGCGACAGTAAAAAATTATTTTTTGAATAATTTACTATAGAAAAGGCAATCCCTGGCGCAATTAAAATTTGCGACAGTAAACAATTATTTTTTGAATAATTTACTATAGAAAAGGCAATCCCTGGCGTAATTAAAATTTGCGACAGTTGAAAATTATTTTTTGAATAATTTACTATAGAAAAGGCAATCCCTGGCGCAATTAAAATTTGCGACAGTAAAAAATTATTTTTTGAATAATTTACTATAGAAAAGGCAATCCCTGGCGTAATTAAAATTTGCGACAGTATAAAATTATTTTTTGAAAAATTTACTATAGAAAAGGCAATCCCTGGCGTAATTAAAATTTGCGACAGTATAAAATTATTTTTTGAATAATTTACTATAGAAAAGGCAATCCCTGGCGCAATTAAAATTTGCGACAGTAGAAAATTATTTTTTGAATAATTTACTATAGTAAAGGCTATCCCTGGCGTAATTAAAATTCGCGACAGTAAAAAATTATTTTTTGAATAATTTACTATAGAAAAGGCAATCCCTGGCGCAATTAAAATTTGCGACAGTAAAAAATTATTTTTTGAATAATTTACTATAGAAAAGGCAATCCCTGGCGTAATTAAAATTTGCGACAGTATAAAATTATTTTTTGAATAATTTACTATAGAAAAGGCAATCCCTGGCGTAATTAAAATTTGCGACAGTATAAAATTATTTTTTGAATAATTTACTATAGAAAAGGCAATCCCTGGCGTAATTAAAATTTGCGACAGTATAAAATTATTTTTTGAATAATTTACTATAGAAAAGGCAATACCTGGCGTAATTAAAATTTGCGACAGTATAAAATTATTTTTTGAATAATTTACTATAGAAAAGGCAATCCCTGGCGCACTTAAAATTTGCGACAGTAAAAAACTATTTTTTGAATAATTTACTATAGGAAAGGCAATCCCTGTCGTAATTAAAATTTGCGACAGTATAAAATTATTTTTTGAATAATTTACGATAGAAAAGGTAATCCCTGGCGCACTTAAAATTTGCGACAGTAAAAAATTATTTTTTGAATAATTTACTATAGAAAAGGCAATCCCTGGCGTAATTAAAATTTGCGACAGTAGAAAATTATTTTTTGAATAATTTACTATAGAAAAGGCAATCCCTGGCGCAATTAAAATTTGCGACAGTAAAAAAGTATTTTTTGCAAAATTTACTATAGAAAAGTCAATCCCTGGCGCACTTAAAATTTGCGACAGTAAAAAATTATTTTGTGAGAAATTTACTATAGAAAAGGCAATCCCTGGCGCACTTAAAATTTGCGACAGTAGAAAATTATTTTTTGAAAAATTTACTATAGAAAAGGCAATCCCTGGCGCACTTAAAATTTGCGACAGTAGAAAATTATTTTTTGAAAAATTTACTATAGAAAAGGCAATCTCTGGCGTAATTAAAATTTGCGACAGTATAAAATTATTTTTTGAACAATTTACTATAGAAAAGGCAATCCCTGGCGCAATTAAAATTTGCGACAGTAGAAAATTATTTTTTGAACAATTTACTATAGAAAAGGCAATCCCTGGCGTAATTAAAATTTGCGACAGTATAAAATTATTTTTTGAATAATTTACTATAGAAAAGGCAATCCCTGGCGCAATTAAAATTTGCGACAGTAAAAAATTATTTTTTGAATAATTTACTATAGAAAAGGCAATCCCTGGCGTAATTAAAATTTGCGACAGTTGAAAATTATTTTTTGAATAATTTACTATAGAAAAGGCAATCCCTGGCCCAATTAAAATTTGCGACAGTAAAAAATTATTTTTTGAATAATTTACTATAGAAAAGGCAATCCCTGGCGTAATTATAATTTGCGACAGTATAAAATTATTTTTTGAAAAATTTACTATAGAAAAGGCAATCCCTGGCGTAATTAAAATTTGCGACAGTATAAAATTATTTTTTGAATAATTTACTATAGAAAAGGCAATCCCTGGCGCAATTAAAATTTGCGACAGTAGAAAATTATTTTTTGAATAATTTACTATAGAAAAGGCAATCCCTGGCGTAATTAAAATTCGCGAGAGTAAAAAATTATTTTTTGAATAATTTACTATAGAAAAGGCAATCCCTGGCGCAATTAAAATTTGCGACAGTAAAAAATTATTTTTTGAATAATTTACTATAGAAAAGGCAATCCCTGGCGTAATTAAAATTTGCGACAGTATAAAATTATTTTTTGAATAATTTACTATAGAAAAGGCAATCCCTGGCGTAATTAAAATTTGCGACAGTATAAAATTATTTTTTGAATAATTTACTACAGAAAAGGCAATCCCTGGCGCACTTAAAATTTGCGACAGTAAAAAATTATTTTTTGAATAATTTACTATAGAAAAGGCAATCCCTGGCGTAATTAAAATTTGCGACAGTAGAAAATTATTTTTTGAATAATTTACTATAGAAAAGGCAATCCCTGGCGTATTTAAAATTTGCGACAGTAAGAAATTAATTTGTGAGAAATTTACTATAGAAAGGCAATCCCTGGGATATTTAAAATTTGCGACAGTAAAAAATTATTTTTTGAATAATTTACTATAGAAAAGGCAATCCCTGGCGTATTTAAAATTTGCGACAGTAAAAAATTAATTTGTGAAAAATTTACCTGGCGAAATTGAAATTTGCGAGAGTAAAAAATTATTTTTTGAATAATTTACTATAGAAAAGGCAATCCCTAGCGTAATTAAAATTTGCGACAGTTGAAAATTATTTTTTGAATAATTTACTACAGAAAAGGCAATCCCTGGCGCAATTAAAATTTGCGACAGTTGAAAATTATTTTTTGAATAATTTACTATAGAAAGGGCAATCCCTGGCGCACTTAAAATTTGCGACAGTAGAAAATTATTTTTTGAATAATTTACTATATCAAAGGCAATCCCTGGCGCAATTAAAATTTGCGACAGTTCAAAATTATTTTTTGAATAATTTACTATAGAAAAGGCAATCCCTGGCGCAATTAAAATTTGCGACAGTTGAAAATTATTTTTTGAATAATTTACTATAGAAAAGGCAATCCCTGGCGTAATTAAAATTTGCGACAGTTGAAAATTATTTTTTGAATAATTTACTATAGAAAAGGCAATCCCTGGCGCAATTAAAATTTGCGACAGTTGAAAATTATTTTTTGAATAATTTACTATAGAAAAGGCAATCCCTGGCGTAATTAAAATTTGCGACAGTATAAAATTATTTTTTGAATAATTTACTATAGAAAAGGCAATCCCTGGCGCAATTAAAATTTGCGACAGTAGAAAATTATTTTTTGAATAATTTACTATAGAAAAGGCAATCCATGGCGTAATTAAAATTTGAGACAGTAAAAAATTATTTTTTGAATAATTTACTATAGAAAAGGCAATCCCTGGCGCAATTAAAATTTGCGACAGTAAAAAATTATTTTTTGAATAATTTACTATAGAAAAGGCAATCCCTGGCGCAATTAAAATTTGCGACAGTAGAAAATTATTTTTTGAATAATTTACTATAGAAAAGGCAATCCCTGGCGCAATTAAAATTTGCGACAGTAGAAAATTATTTTTTGAATAATTTACTACAGAAAAGGCAATCCCTGGCGTAATTAAAATTTGCGACAGTTAAAAATTATTTTTTGAATAATTTACTATTAAAAAAGGCAATCCCTGGCGCAATTAAAATTTGCGACAGTAAAAAATTATTTTTTGAATAATTTACTATAGAAAAGGCAATCCCTGGCGTAATTAAAATTTGCGACAGTATAAAATTATTTTTTGAATAATTTACTATAGAAAAGGCAATCCTGGCGCACTTAAAATATGCGACAGTAAAAATTATTTTTTGAATAATTTACTATAGAAAAGGCAATCCCTGGCGTAATTAAAATTTGCGACAGTAGAAAATTATTTTTTGAATAATTTACTATAGAAAAGGCAATCCCTGGCGTATTTAAAATTTGCGACAGTAAGAAATTAATTTGTGAGAAATTTACTATAGAAAAAGCAATCCCTGGGATATTTTAAATTTGCGACAGTAAAAAATTATTTTTTGAATAATTTACTATAGAAAAGGCAATCCCTGGCGTATTTAAAATTTGCGTCAGTAAAAAATTAATTTGTGAAAAATTTACCTGGCGAAATTGAAATTTGCGAGAGTAAAAAATTATTTTTTGAATAATTTACTATAGAAAAGGCAATCCCTGGCGTAATTAAAATTTGCGACAGTTGAAAATTATTTTTTGAATAATTTACTATAGAAAAGGCAATCCCTGGCGCACTTAAAATTTGCGACAGTAGAAAATTATTTTTTGAATAATTTACTATAGAAAAGGCAATCCCTGGCGTAATTAAAATTTGCGACAGTTGAAAATTATTTTTTGAATAATTTACTATAGAAAAGGCAATCCCTGGCGCACTTAAAATTTGCGACAGTAGAAAATTATTTTTTGAATAATTTACTATAGAAAAGGCAATCCCTGGCGCAATTAAAATTTGCGACAGTAAAAAATTATTTTTTGAATAATTTACTATAGAAAAGGCAATCCCTGGCGCACTTAAAATTTGCGACAGTAGAAAATTATTTTTTGAATAATTTACTATAGAAAAGGCAATCCCTGGCGCAATTAAAATTTGCGACAGTTGAAAATTATTTTTTGAATAATTTACTATAGAAAAGGCAATCCCTGGCGCACTTAAAATTTGCGACTGTAAAAAATTATTTTTTGAATAATTTACTATAGAAAAGGCAATCCCTGGCGTAATTAAAATTTGCGACAGTAGAAAATTATTTTTTGAATAATTTACTATAGAAAAGGCAATCCCTGGCGCAATTAAAATTTGCGACAGTAAAAAATTATTTTTTGCAAAATTTACTATAGAAAAGTCAATCCCTGGCGCACTTAAAGTTTGCGACAGTAAAAAATTATTTTGTGAGAAATTTACTATAGAAAAGGCAATCCCTGGCGCACTTAAAATTTGCGACAGTAGAAAATTATTTTTTGAAAAATTTACTATAGAAAAGGCAATCCCTGGCGTAATTAAAATTTGCGACAGTATAAAATTATTTTTTGAATAATTTACTATAGAAAAGGCAATCCCTGGCGCAATTAAAATTTGCGACAGTAGAAAATTATTTTTTGAATAATTTACTATAGAAAAGGCAATCCCTGGCGCAATTAAAATTTGCGACAGTAAAAAATTATTTTTTGAATAATTTACTATAGAAAAGGCAATCCCTGGCGTAATTAAAATTTGCGACAGTATAAAATTATTTTTTGAATAATTTACTATAGAAAAGGCAATCCCTGGCGTAATTAAAATTTGCGACAGTATAAAATTATTTTTTGAATAATTTACTATAGAAAAGGCAATCCCTGGCGCACTTAAAATTTGCGACAGTAAAAAATTATTTTTTGAATAATTTACTATAGAAAAGGCAATCCCTGGCGTAATTAAAATTTGCGACAGTAAGAAATTAATTTGTGAGATATTTACTATAGAAAGGCAATCCCTGGGATATTTAAAATTTGCGACAGTAAAAAATTATTTTTTGCATAATTTACTGTAGAAAAGGCAATCCCTGGCGTATTTAAAATTTGCGATAGTAAAAAATTAATTTGTGAAAAATTCACCTGGCGAAATTGAAATTTGCGAGAGTAAAAAATTATTTTTTGAATAATTTACTATAGAAAAGGCAATCCCTGGCGTAATTAAAATTTGCGACAGTAGAAAATTATTTTTTGAATAATTTACTATATAAAAGGCAATCCCTGGCGCAATTAAAATTTGCGACAGTTCAAAATTATTTTTTGAATAATTTACTATAGAAAAGGCAATCCCTGGCGCAATTAAAATTTGCGACAGTTGAAAATTATTTTTTGAATAATTTACTATAGAAAAGGCAATCCCTGGCGTAATTAAAATTTGCGACAGTTGAAAATTATTTTTTGAATAATTTACTATAGAAAAGGCAATCCCTGGCGCAATTAAAATTTGCGACAGTTGAAAATTATTTTTTGAATAATTTACTATAGAAAAGGCAATCCTTGGCATAATTAAAATTTGCGACAGTATAAAATTATTTTTTGAATAATTTACTATAGAAAAGGCAATCCCTGGCGCAATTAAAATTTGCGACAGTAGAAAATTATTTTTTGAATAATTTACTATAGAAAAGGCAATCCCTGGCGTAATTAAAATTTGCGACAGTAAAAAATTATTTTTTGAATAATTTACTATAGAAAAGGCAATCCCTGGCGCAATTAAAATTTGCGACAGTAAAAAATTATTTTTTGAATAATTTACTATAGAATAGGCAATCCCTGGCGCAATTAAAATTTGCGACAGTAGAAAATTATTTTTTGAATAATTTACTATAGAAAAGGCAATCCCTGGCGCAATTAAAATTTGCGACAGTAGAAAATTATTTTTTGAATAATTTACTACAGAAAAAGCAATCCCTGGCGTAATTAAAATTTGCGACAGTTAAAAATTATTTTTTGAATAATTTACTATTAAAAAAGGCAATCCCTGGCGCAATTAAAATTTGCGACAGTAAAAAATTATTTTTTGAATAATTTACTATAGAAAAGGCAATCCCTGGCGTAATTAAAATTTGCGACAGTACAAAATTATTTTTTGAATAATTTACTATAGAAAAGGCAATCCTGGCGCACTTAAAATATGCGACAGTAAAAAATTATTTTTTGAATAATTTACTATAGAAAAGGCAATCCCTGGCGCAATTAAAATTTGCGACAGTAGAAAATTATTTTTTGAATAATTTACTATAGAAAAGGCAATCCCTCGCGTATTTAAAATTTGCGACAGTAAGAAATTAATTTGTGAGAAATTTACTATAGAAAAAGCAATCCCTGGGATATTTTAAATTTGCGACAGTAAAAAATTATTTTTTGAATAATTTACTATAGAAAAGGCAATCCCTGGCGTATTTAAAATTTGCGTCAGTAAAAAATTAATTTGTGAAAAATTTACCTGGCGAAATTGAAATTTGCGAGAGTAAAAAATTATTTTTTGAATAATTTACTATAGAAAAGGCAATCCCTGGCGTAATTAAAATTTGCGACAGTTGAAAATTATTTTTTGAATAATTTACTATAGAAAAGGCAATCCCTGGCGCACTTAAAATTTGCGACAGTAGAAAATTATTTTTTGAATAATTTACTATAGAAAAGGCAATCCCTGGCGTAATTAAAATTTGCGACAGTTGAAAATTATTTTTTGAATAATTTACTATAGAAAAGGCAATCCCTGGCGCACTTAAAATTTGCGACAGTAGAAAATTATTTTTTGAATAATTTACTATAGAAAAGGCAATCCCTGGCGCAATTAAAATTTGCGACAGTAAAAAATTATTTTTTGAATAATTTACTATAGAAAAGGCAATCCCTGGCGCACTTAAAATTTGCGACAGTAGAAAATTATTTTTTGAATAATTTACTATAGAAAAGGCAATCCCTGGCGCAATTAAAATTTGCGACAGTTGAAAATTATTTTTTGAATAATTTACTATAGAAAAGGCAATCCCTGGCGCACTTAAAATTTGCGACTGTAAAAAATTATTTTTTGAATAATTTACTATAGAAAAGGCAATCCCTGGCGTAATTAAAATTTGCGACAGTAGAAAATTATTTTTTGAATAATTTACTATAGAAAAGGCAATCCCTGGCGCAATTAAAATTTGCGACAGTAAAAAATTATTTTTGCAAAATTTACTATAGAAAAGTCAATCCCTGGCGCACTTAAAATTTGCGACAGTAAAAAATTATTTTGTGAGAAATTTACTATAGAAAAGGCAATCCCTGGCGCACTTAAAATTTGCGACAGTAGAAAATTATTTTTTGAAAAATTTACTATAGAAAAGGCAATCCCTGGCGTAATTAAAATTTGCGACAGTATAAAATTATTTTTTGAATAATTTACTATAGAAAAGGCAATCCCTGGCGCAATTAAAATTTGCGACAGTAGAAAATTATTTTTTGAACAATTTACTATAGAAAAGGCAATCCCTGGCGTAATTAAAATTTGCGACAGTAAAAAATTATTTTTTGAATAATTTACTATAGAAAAGGCAATCCCTGGCGCAATTAAAATTTGCGACAGTAAAAAATTATTTTTTGAATAATTTACTATAGAAAAGGCAATCCCTGGCGTAGTTAAAATTTGCGACAGTTGAAAATTATTTTTTGAATAATTTACTATAGAAAAGGCAATCCCTGGCGCAATTAAAATTTGCGACAGTAAAAAATTATTTTTTGAATAATTTACTATAGAAAAGGCAATCCCTGGCGTAATTAAAATTTGCGACAGTATAAAATTATTTTTTGAAAAATTTACTATAGAAAACGCAAACCCTGGCGTAATTAAAATTTGCGACAGTATAAAATTATTTTTTGAATAATTTACTATAGAAAAGGCAATCCCTGGCGCAATTAAAATTTGCGACAGTAGAAAATTATTTTTTGAATAATTTACTATAGAAAAGGCAATCCCTGGCGTAATTAAAATTCGCGACAGTAAAAAATTATTTTTTGAATAATTTACTATAGAAAAGGCAATCCCTGGCGCAATTAAAATTTGCGACAGTAAAAAATTATTTTTTGAATAATTTACTATAGAAAAGGTAATCCCTGGCGTAATTAAAATTTGCGACAGTATAAAATTATTTTTTGAATAATTTACTATAGAAAAGGCAATCCCTGGCGTAATTAAAATTTGCGACAGTTGAAAATTATTTTTTGAATAATTTACTATAGAAAAGGCAATCCCTGGCGCAATTAAAATTTGCGACAGTTGAAAATTATTTTTTGAATAATTTACTATAGAAAAGGCAATCCCTGGCGTAATTAAAATTTGCGACAGTATAAAATTATTTTTTGAATAATTTACTATAGAAAAGGCAATCCCTGGCGCACTTAAAATTTGCGACAGTAAAAAATTATTTTTTGAATAATTTACTATAGAAAAGGCAATCCCTGGCGTAATTAAAATTTGCGACAGTAGAAAATTATTTTTTGAATAATTTACTATAGAAAAGGCAATCCCTGGCGTATTTAAAATTTGCGACAGTAAGAAATTAATTTGTGAGAAATTTACTATAGAAAGGCAGTCCCTGGGATATTTAAAATTTGCGACAGTAAAAAATTATTTTTTGAATAATTTACTGTAGAAAAGGCAATCCCTGGCGTATTTAAAATTTGCGACAGTAAAAAATTAATTTGTGAAAAATTTACCTGGCGAAATTGAAATTTGCGAGAGTAAAAAATTATTTTTTGAATAATTTACTATAGAAAAGGCAATCCCTGGCGTAATTAAAATTTGCGACAGTTGAAAATTATTTTTTGAATAATTTACTATATAAAAGGCAATCCCTGGCGCAATTAAAATTTGCGACAGTTGAAAAATTATTTTTTGAATAATTTACTATAGAAAAGGCAATCCCTGGCGCAATTAAAATTTGCGACAGTTGAAAATTATTTTTTGAATAATTTACTATAGAAAAGGCAATCCCTGGCGTAATTAAAATTTGCGACAGTTGAAAATTATTTTTTGAATAATTTACTATAGAAAAGGCAATCCCTGGCGCAATTAAAATTTGCGACAGTTGAAAATTATTTTTTGAATAATTTACTATAGAAAAGGCAATCCCTGGCGTAATTAAAATTTGCGACAGTATAAAATTATTTTTTGAATAATTTACTATAGAAAAGGCAATCCCTGGCGCAATTAAAATTTGCGACAGTAGAAAATTATTTTTTGAATAATTTACTATAGAAAATGCAATCCCTGGCGTAATTAAAATTTGCGACAGTAAAAAATTATTTTTTGAATAATTTACTATAGAAGAAGGCAATCCCTGGCGCAATTAAAATTTGCGACAGAAAAAAAATTATTTTTTGAATAATTTACTATAGAAAAGGCAATCCCTGGCGCAATTAAAATTTGCGACAGTAGAAAATTATTTTTTGAATAATTTACTATAGAAAAAGGCAATCCCTGGCGCAATTAAAATTTGCGACAGTAGAAAATTATTTTTTGAATAATTTACTACAGAAAAGGCAATCCCTGGCGTAATTAAAATTTGCGACAGTTAAAAATTATTTTTTGAATAATTTACTATTAAAAAAGGCAATCCCTGGCGCAATTAAAATTTGCGACAGTAAAAAATTATTTTTTTGAATAATTTACTATAGAAAAGGCAATCCCTGGCGTAATTAAAATTTGCGACAGTATAAAATTATTTTTTGAATAATTTACTATAGAAAAGGCAATCCTGGCGCACTTAAAATATGCGACAGTAAAAAATTATTTTTTGAATAATTTACTATAGAAAAGGCAATCCCTGGCGTAATTAAAATTTGCAACAGAAAGAAAATTATTTTTTGAATAATTTACTATAGAAAAGGCAATCCCTGGCGTATTTAAAATTTGCGACAGTAAGAAATTAATTTGTGAGAAATTTACTATAGAAAAAGCAATCCCTGGGATATTTAAAATTTGCGACAGTAAAAAATTATTTTTTGAATAATTTACTATAGAAAAGGCAATCCCTGGCGTAATTAAAATTTGCGACAGTATAAAATTATTTTTTTGAATAATTTACTATAGAAAAGGCAATCCTGGCGCACTTAAAATATGCGACAGTTAAAAATTATTTTTTGAATAATTTACTATTAAAAAAGGCAATCCCTGGCGCAATTAAAATTTGCGACAGTAAAAAATTATTTTTTGAATAATTTACTATAGAAAAAGGCAATCCCTGGCGTAATTAAAATTTGCGACAGTATAAAATTATTTTTTGAATAATTTACTATAGAAAAGGCAATCCCTGGCGTAATTAAAATTTGCGACAGTTGAAAATTATTTTTTGAATAATTTACTATAGAAAAGGCAATCCCTGGCGCAATTAAAATTTGCGACAGTTGAAAATTATTTTTTGAATAATTTACTATAGAAAAGGCAATCCCTGGCGTAATTAAAATTTGCGACAGTATAAAATTATTTTTTGAATAATTTACTATAGAAAAGGCAATCCCTGGCGCACTTAAAATTTGCGACAGTAAAAAATTATTTTTTGAATAATTTACTATAGAAAAGGCAATCCCTGGCGTAATTAAAATTTGCGACAGTAGAAAATTATTTTTTGAATAATTTACTATAGAAAAGGCAATCCCTGGCGTATTTAAAATTTGCGACAGTAAGAAATTAATTTGTGAGAAATTTACTATAGAAAGGCAGTCCCTGGGATA